>JAJHUR010092102.1:0-13789 GCA_027495735.1 Lutjanus campechanus | reverse complement strand
GATACATGTTGAATGATACGATATATCTTAGAAATGTTTAAATGACCAACGATTCGGTTCGATATGATGCAATACAAGAAAATGCAACGTGTGAATCTTTACATTTTGATTCTATTAATGCTACATTTGTAGAGTGATATTAGTTACAAAAAGACATCCAGATATTTTACTAAATATAGTAACAGTAGAGACAGAGAGGAGACATTAGTGGTGTTAACATCTTATGAATCTCATGTGTAAATGAGATTCTGTAGCCTGAATGAGAATCTGAACAAACCTGAAACTGTTTAAAATCTGAGTGTATTTGCAGTAAGATGATGAGCTGCTCTGCTTCATATGAAGAGTTCTGTGGTTCTGATCAGTGTGTTTGATCAGTGATGCTCCGTGTTACCTGCTCTCTCAGTCACATGACGTCTCTGTGGGTCACATGACGTCTCTGTGGGTCACATGACGTCTCATCTTTCTTATAAAACACAAACTTATTCTACACCTGCGCGTTCTGAAAGTTTGGTGCTGCGACGCGGTTCGATGCATCGGATTTCGAGTGAATCGTTACACCCGTTACACCCACCCAGTTCAGATGGTTTACTGTTTACTGTTCGATTTTTTTCAGTAAATTTGAAAGAAAGTATAAAATGTTAAATGTTGATCAATAACTTCATGTCTGTGCATCATCACATGTTTCAGTCTCATGTTTCCAGCTTCTCTGTTCATCACATGACAGCAGATCAGATCTGACAGATAAAAATGGCCGCCATTTTGTGAAGCTGAGATGGAGTTTTTCATTATAATGAATCGATTGATGGAGAAAATAATTGATCAGATTGATGGATCATGAAAATAAGTTTAAGTCTGTTTCCTCCTGATGTGTGTGTGTGTGTGTGTGTTTCAGATGAAGGAGATGACGTGCAGGGAGCTGGTCAAAGAGGTCGCCAAAATGTGAGTCACCTCCATCCAAACAAAACTTTATTGACACTGATCGGCAGCTCAGCTGATCAGCAGCTCAGCTGATCTCTCATGAACCTGCAGATGAAAAACTTCCTCAGTCCTGCTTGAAAGCTGTAAAATAATAGAATAAAACACGACATGGTTTCTCTCATGAGTTCTTGAACTTCCTGAGTTCTGTGAGCTTTTTGTTCACCACGTTCACACGGTGGCCGTTTTCTTCAGCGTGTGGACCCCAGACGTCGTCCAGGTTGTTAAAATGTCATCAGTTTCATTTCACTGCTTCCTGATTGATCAGCAACTGAAACGACAATGATAGAGAAAATGTGGAGGGACATGAGGACATATTTCAAAATAAAACTACACATTTGATAACACATTAGCTACTGTAGCATTCACCACCTTATGGCTAATGTTACCGTTTGGCCAATCAATACAGTCGATCAGTGTCAGCAGGGAGGGATGATGAGAGTCAGGAAGGTTTCGCTCACTGGACTGAACTCCTGTGATGTCACTTCCTCTTGGCTGTCTGACCAATCCCGGAGCTGAATGTCTCTTTTTCACGTCAGTTTGGGCGACTCGTGTGAATCATCTGATGTCTGTTGGCTTTATTTATTGATTTTCTTACCACATGTAGACGTCTCTGTCTTCAGGCCCTTCAGTAACTGTGTAGGACCCCTCAGAGTAAACGGGGGGGGCGTAGGCTAAGATTAGCGTTCTCTGTCCTGCTGTCTCTGGTTCCGTCTGTAACGTTCTGTGACGTTTTGCTCACTGGAACACAGATTTCTGTGTTGTGTTCAGACTTCAGCGAACACTAATTGAACTTCTTCCGTGGATCCAAAGAGAAAAAAATTCTCATCAGCTGGTCGGCGTCTGTCCACAGGTCCTCAGCCGCCACACGCCCCGAGTGGCGTGTAGGAGCGAGGAGGCGTCCAGCGCTGCTTACAGCCTCATAGATGTTCAGATGTGAAACACATGAACTCACAGACACTCTGTTGGTGTTAAACTGAGAGACGAGTCGTGCTGTTAAACTGTCCAGGTGTTTCTGTTATTTTGTCCACCACATTACTACACAGACTGACCCTCTGTCACATCACAGAGGAGCTGCAGCCTATTTTTTCAAAGTAAAAGCCCTGAGCGTGTCCTGTGTCTGTTTACAGAATCTACATCGTTCACGACGAGGTGAAGGACAAAGCGTTTGAGTTGGAGCTCAGCTGGGTCGGAGAAGGTAAGAAGCTGACCAATCAGCTCCCTGCTTTTCTTCTTCTACTGCTGCTTTATCTGTCTGCCTGCAGCCTCACTCTTCTTCTGCTCATTTTTCATCTTAAAGCAGCTACTTCCTGTTTTTACCTGCACAGAAATCAGCCTTGAATGTGCAATGAAAACAGGAAACAAAGAGTCAATAACATAAACCCACAGATCCTCAGCTGATCAGACTGATCAATACAGTCGATCAGTGTCAGCAGGGAGGGATGATGAGAGTCAGGAAGGTTTCGCTCACTGGACTGAACTCCTGTGATGTCACTTCCTCTTGGCTGTCTGACCAGTCCCTGAGCAGAACTCCTCTCAAACACACACGGACCATTAACACGCTGTTTCCTTCTCCTCTCCCTGCTGATGCTTGTGTTGCCATGACAACACCTGACTCCTGTCTGTGTTCTCTCCCTCAGTCACAAACGGACGACATGAGCTCGTACCCAAAGACGTCAGAGAGGAGGCAGAGAAATACGCTAAGGTGAGCGGGACACACGTTAACGTGTTGACTTTAAGGCTGAATTTACAAGAAGAATTCAGTGCAGCTGTCTCACTTCCTGATCTGTTTGCAAATAAACATGTTTGAAAAATGTGTTGTTGTTTTTAACTGACAAATGGACACAATGTTTTTTACATAAAGAAATTATTTCATGAACATTTCCCCAATTTAGAAGAAGGCCCAAATGTTTCTCCTCACTCATCAACTCTCACAATATTGTGATTTTTTAAATTTTTTGTATTGATGTCACTGAGCCCAAACACATCATTTACATCACAGTGAACCAATCAGAAATCAGACAGCTGCTTCCTGTGGACGCACTGCTACAGGTCACATGTTCAGACCTGCGTTTCCGTGTTGACAGCAGGTGTGAACAGGACCTCTGAGCTTCAGTCAGCTGATGGTCGTGTTTTTGTGTCTTTCAGGATTCTCTGGAGGAGGAGGACGACTCTGATGAAGACAACATGTAAACTCAGCTCTGACCCTCTCCACCCTCTGAACACACACTCTTCATCTCTGCTGACCACACACACACACACACACACATCTGATTCTTTTTTATGTTTTATAGTTGATGAACATTCATGTGGTTTTTTGCTTTCGGTTGGATGAAATTCAGCTTTGAAAATAAAAAATATTGATAAAAACATTGTTTTTGTGTGTTTTTATTTGTCTGACAATCAGCTGATCATTAACTGCAGATAAAAATCATAAATAGTGACAGTGAATGAAGCCCAGAGTTTGACAGTTATTAAGATAAAGGGATAAATATGATCAGAAATAACTGAACAGAAGCTTCTGTCTTTGACATATTTGAATCTGTAATGAATGAATGTTACTGAGCTGCTTCAGCTGTCTGTCTGCTCTCTGCTTCTGTTCACAAAATAACCTCCACATTCTCTAAGAGGAACGTGACGTACGGCCCTGCCGTCACCCTCTTCCTGTTACGTAAAAGCCCACATGGCCCCGCCCACTCGGCTCTTTACAAACGGCGCCACAAACAGTGACCGTGTTGATCTGTAACCGCCGTCTGCCGCCGTGGTTCTGCTCTAATGTCTGTAGGCTGATGTGTGTCTGCGGGTTCTCCTCAGTTCCTCACTGACTGTCTGAGCTGTGAACCTGCAGCCGAGCGGTTTGTTGTGGATCCTGGATCAACACAGTCCTTCATACGTGACGTTGTCTCACATATGGAAACCGCATCGCCAAACTTCATTTACAAAAGTGGTCACCATATGTTTACAGCCTTCCACGGCGAGTTACCGACGTGATGGAACAAAACTAATGACATTTACCAAAGCCACAGACACGCCTCTGAACTCCGGCATACCTGTCAGTACAGCAAGCAGCGCGTTTATAAAAAATAAAGTTAACTTTAGTTCAGTATTTGACCTCTCCTTCCGGTTGTTTCGATCCGACAGCAGTAGCACATGAAGGCGGTGGTAAACATGTGAACCGGTGTAAATGTTTAATTTTGTGTCAATTAACCGCTGCTTGTGAGTAAATGTATCGGAAAGTCTGATGTTTTCTAACATGTATCGAGTATTTTTCTCCCACTGACACAGCCTCGTCGATAAACAAGGCGATATTAACTGCGAGGATTTTTGAATGGAGTTTGGTGTGCGGAGCTCCGGCACGTATCGGGGCGGGCCTTCTCACAGTGTCGGTAAAGACAAGGAAGCCGCTCAGCCAATAGAGACGCGCCGCTGCTGGGAACAAAACGCGCGAGGCCAATTGCGCTCTCCAGTGGCGAGTTTTTTTCCGTACTCGACTCTGATTGGACACTTATCCAGTAGATGTCGTCATTTCCCTCGTGGCGCCGCGTTCGTATCGACCAATGGAGGCGCCAGAAGAGGTATGTCCTATTAAAATGGAGGAATCGCTCGACCAATCGGATTACTCCGCGGCGACCACCGCTGTGAGCGCAGCCAATCGCGTGTCGGGAAACAGAGCTCGGGGCTCAACAGCTTGTTGTTCGTGAATCGCGTCTGAACCCGAGCAGAGAGAAGAAGAAGAGGAGAAGCACCGCGGCTCAGTGTGAGTATAAAACCTCCAGAATCCGTCCGAACCGAACTCAAACTGTTAGCGGGATACAGCAGCGGCGGGGCCGCGGGCAGAGAGCCGGGGGGAGGGCACCGAGAGGCCGCAGGGAGCGTTCAGGCTGCGGCGGGCTCAGCGGCAGCGGCTTGTTTTTCACTGAAGAAATGTGAAGCTTCGTGGAGCCGCAGACACACAATATAACACACTAACACGGCAATAATCGATCAATACATCCGATCGGTTAGTGATCCGGAGTCACACTGTGTGTTTGTGTGAGATATAAAGTCAGTTCTGCGGTGCTGCGATCAGACGCTTTAAATGATCACAAACAGCCTGTTAGCTAACATGCTAACAGGCTAACTGAAGCTGCTCCGGAGCCGCTCTGCCCCCCCGCTCTAACCCGGGGTACACAGCCTCCGCTCGGGTCGTGTTGGTGTCGGGACTCGGTCGTGTTAAAGCCGGGCTCTGCCCCGCTGCGGGCGGTGTTCGGGGGGGAGGTGAAGTTAGCTGAACCGAGCTAACAGAGCTAACGGAGCTAACAGAGCTGACATGGCGACGTGACTCAGAGGAGCAGAGAGGAGCTGAGAGGAGCTCCTCTCTGCTCCTCCTCCGGCTCCTCACCGCTGCTTCTCCTCCATGTTGACTCCATGTTAGTGAAGCTGTTTGTGCCACAGATCTGATCTGCTCCGGCCGGGGGGGTGGGGGGAGCTGCACCGAGCAGGAAAGAGTCCCTGAGCTAACACAAGTTAGCTTAGCATGATTATACCAGCTTAGGACAGTTTGACACCGTGTCCCTGTCTGTCCTCTGTCTGTGTCTTACAGTGATCTACAGTCCTTCGAGCTGGACTCCCTCAAATAACCGGAGACATGAAGGTGAGTGTTTGACCCAAAGGACACATGTCCCCACATTATCCTCACCATGTCCTCACCATGAGACCAGCTCCAAACTGGGCTCTGACGGTCTTCTACTGGTGTCTTTCCGGTTCAAAGACTCGTCTCTGTCCAGTTTAACTGGTCTCTCATCTCAGCTTTTTTCACTGGAGACACAAACACAACACACACCCATAATACTCAGTAATAAGACAGACACCATCAGTCCTTTAAAGGGACACTTCAGGTTATTGTTAGTGTGGATGTATGAGGCACGTCTCCACAGTCAGTGTATTAACCTGCAGTCAACACGCCTCCACTTAACAAAAATCAATATCAGTTTAAGTGTACACTATATTTAGAATATTTTTACTTCTTTACCTTTCTGTCAGAAAGACTGTTCTGACAGGAAACTGCTGTAATATCAGACAAATATCACAAATCTCTACAAACCAACCAAACTGCAGTGAGAAAGTCAGTAACTTTATCTGACAGAACTCAGGAGTTGTTGTTCTGCTGCTGCCTCCATCTGTTAGTGTGTTAGTGTTGTTGTGAGACTTCAGAGAATCTGAACGAACCTTTAAAACACTGAAGTCTCACAATAACAAACAAACAGAGAGATTTCTGTCTTATATATCAGAAAAGTCTGTCTGACAGAATGTAGTGTACACTTAAACTGATATTGACTGGGTTTTTTTGGGAGGGGGGGGGGGGTTTAAAATACATGTTGCTGCTGACCCTGTCCACAGCAGGACATTGATTGTCTTCCTACACTAGCACTCCTGCTGCTTCTCCAAACTGGAGGTGTGTTGACCTCCGTCTGCTGAAGGTAAAACACTGACTGTGGAGAAGAACCTGAATTGTCCCTTTAATCTGTTAGTCAGTCAGGAGAAAGTTAACAACCAATCAGAGCTGTCATAATGTCAGATTTTCACTACATGAGTATTGCGGCCAAAATCGTCCCAGATAATATTATTGCAATATCTAGAGAAAATCTTCAAAAAATAAATGTTCTCAGTCAGATTCATCTTTAACTTTGTTTGCTGTGAGTTTGGTTTGAGTGCAGAGACGTGGAGACAGTCTGTGACGGTGAGGGAGAAGTTCTAATATTTAATTTGTCAATTCATTAAAATGTCTAAAAACAGTCACATCTTTATTATATATGTTGTTGAGCTGTGGTCTTAAATGATCCGAAATGTTTGGAATAATGTTCCATCCAGAGAAATGTGTCATTTCTTCAAGCTGGTGGTGTTTTTCCTGTCAGCTGCTCCAACTTTGAAACCATTAAAGTGAGACTCCACTTTCCATGATAACCCACTCAGTATGTCCTCACCTCTGTGACGATGTGATGATGGTGAAGATCTTCAGTTCACCAAACAATCCTGGAGTTTTAGGAGAAACAGGGTAGCAGCCTCATCCAGTACAATGGCAGTGAATGGTGACCACGGATACAACGTTAAAAAAAGAACACAAAACAAACAAAATGTCTCCATCCTGCTTGTGTGGTGTAATCCAAGTGTCTGCGAGCCGCAACATTAAAAATGAACACACAAGCAGGATGGAGACATTTTGTGTTTGTTTTGTGTTCTATTTTTAACGTTTTATCCGTGGTCACCATTCACTGCCATTGTACTGGATGAGGCTGCTACCCTGTTTCTCCTAAAACTCCAGGATTGTTTTGTGAACTGAAGATCTTCACCATCATCACATCGTCACAGAGGTGAGGACATACTGAGTGGGTTATTCTCACAAAGTGGAGTCTCACTTTAAAACACGTCAGATCCGTCAGAGTGAGGAGGGAAGTCGTCACGTGAATCAAACTTTAATACATCACCTCGTCTGTGGACATGATTTCTGTCTGATAGTTTTTCATCAGCTATGAAGACAACAACTCCCATGATCCCACACTACGACATCATCAAACTACATCTGTAGACATTGTTTTGGTGTGTTTCTCAGTACATATTGTTTAAGAATCACACTTATCGTCAGTACTTGGACGTCACGACACACCGACTGCCATCTGTTCTGATCAGCTGTGAAACTTTTCAGTCTTTTAATAAGAAGAAAAATCAGCAGAGACCTGAAGGTGTCAAACACGTCTGAGGCTGCAGGTGTTTTACTCTTTTCTGATGTTTAGACAAAAAGTCCTGCAGATGAATTAATGATGACATATTGAAGTGTGAGGGTCCCTAAAGATGAGTCTCCACTCTGGGACCCAAACAAAGATGGCGGCTGTAAATGAGAGCCTGTCACTCAGCTGGTTGTGGTCGTGTCGAGGCGTGAACGTGTGAGCTGTCCGTCACAGAGCAGCCGAGGAGAGGCGGGTTCTGAGGTTAACTGCTGAGATACAGTTATTAATAGAAAAGTCTTCAATGTAAAAATGATGGTTAGATTGTGAGCTGGGTCCATCTAAGACCAGCTCAGGACTTCAGTCAGCCTTAAGCCTGGATTATACTCCCAAACAGCCGCAGACAGCACAGATGTGTAGTCTGGGTTACAGAAGTGTCTGTAAATGTTGCTCCGCTCACTAGTCAGCACCAGAAATACTAAACTGTCCAGACTAGTTAACTCGTGAACTTAAATATAAAATAAGCTGCCAGAAACACTTTCTGTCCTGCTGGAGGACATTTTCCACACAGACACAGCAGACGGACTCCAGAAACATCGGGACGTTTGTCCCACATGTTGACTGTGAGACAGGTCTGGACTGCAGGCGCGTCGGTCTCGTACCAGATTTCTCTGATTCTCTGAATCTTTTCATGATATTATAGATTGTAGAAGGTGAAATCTATAAATTCCTGCAGTTTTGTGTTGACAAACGTTCTTAAACTGTTTTTCACAAAGTGGTGAATCTGACCCCATCATGCTGGTGAACCACTGAGTCTTTCCAGGACGCCCCTTTAATTCCCAATCATGATCCAGTCACCTGTTACCAGCTCACCTGTTCACCTGTGGAAGGTTACAAACAGCTGTTTGTGGAGCGTTACACAACTTTCAGTCTTTTGTTGCTCCTGAACCAACAAAATGAGTGAATATTTACAAGAAACAACAAAGTTTATCAGTTTGAACATTAAATATCTTAATATTCTGTTTTTCTTTGACAGACTGATCAGCTGTCAGATTGTGATTAAAACACTTTAAAAGAAACTGAATCAAACGTAGAACGTGTCTGAACCCTCCAAAGTAAAAGAAATTTTTATTTAATTGTTCTAATTGACTGAAGTCATGACAAGATGAAACCACAGTGAATAAATCATGAACATGTGACTGTTGTCCAGAATCCTCCAGTGAAATCTGATCATTCAAAGTTTCACTGGTAAAAATATTTATTTGAAGTTTTTTGTTTCCTGCTGTAACTTCAATAACCTTCAGACATGTGATCTTACTGAAGTGATGTTCATGGATGTCTGACATGTTGCAGATCAGGTGAAATGTCTTCACTCTGTGGGCTGAGTCACTCTCCGGCTGAAATAATCCTCTTTATTGTGTTTTAATTCATTATGTCATGTCCTGATTTTTATCTGGAACTTGAGTCTGAGATCTTGAATGAGAACTTGAGTTAATTCTCCACAACAGAAACACTTCAGACGTCATGTGACGGAGCAGTGAGGGATCCTGGGTAATTCTAGAGACATGACACTGATAACAAACAAATCAACACAGATTTATCTTTAGTTGAGGCGAGTGAGGCCGTGAAGTGAAGTGACCTGTGACCTCTGTAACGTCAGCACTTCTGCTGTCCTGAGGCTGATGTTAGCTGCTAATGATGCTAACTGTGCTACAAATGACTACAAAGTCTGGTCAGTAGAGAAAGAAGGTGCCAACATACACAAACAAACAAAAAGACGAAACATAATAACAGGTCAGGACAGGTTGATTGCAAACTGAATGGCCCTTCTGGGATTAATAAAGTATTCTAACTAATAATAAGACAAAAAAATAACAACATAAAAGTTGTAACCAGATGAAAAAGCCGACTCTGACGTCCTCAAATGTCTCGTCTTGTCCACAGCTCAAAGATCTTCAGTTTCCTGTCAGAGAGGAAAGGAAGCAGAAAATATTCACATTTAAGAAATCAGAGAATTTATTCTCTCTTAAGAAATGACTCAAACTGATCAATCGATTATGAAATCAGTTGGTGATAAATTTAACAACCAGAGAACAAACATCAGCTGTCAGACAGAAATGAAACCATAAGCAGCTCCTCTCCTGTGTGCTGCAGTGCATGCTGGGAGTGTTCTCATCTTACCTGCGTGTGTTTCAGGCAGCGGACGAGCCTGCCTACCTGACCGTGGGGACGGATGTCAGCGCCAAGTACAGAGGAGCCTTCTGCGAGGCCAAGATCAAGACTGTGAAACGCATGGTGAAGGTGAAGGTGAGTCCACACCTGAGACCAGCTGATCTCCTGACTGCTGCTCTTTGATTGGATCGTTTATCGCGACGTCAGGCGGGATTACAAAGAGCCTCCGGCTGGATTTTTAAACCCGCTGTGATGTTTGAGTTTTGACCCTTTGAGGCTGCTGTAGTCAGCAGCTGTTAGTTTGTCTCCACATGTCAGAGGAAACATCACACACACACACACACACACACACACACACACACCGCTGTGATGCTAGTTTCTGTTAGCGTGTTAAAGCTGCAGCTAACGATTATTCTTATTAATCTGTGGATTATTTTCTCCATTAATCAATGACTGAATGGTCTCACAGTGTTGTTGGACTCTGTCTGTCCTCTTCGTCTCCTCCGTGTGTGTCTGTGTGCAGTTTGTTGTCTCACTGATGGAAATGATCCTGCTGCATTAATACCAGAACATCGTCATTATACAGACTCAGCTGAAAAACTGAGGGTTTTTGTCCTCAGAGGACAATATTTTATTAAAGAGATCAGCTGTTATTGACAATAACACCAAAGAAATAAATGGATGAATGTAAATGGTGACCTTTTCCAAAAATACTGCAGCTTCTGTGGGTTGAAGTTATAAATCTGAGGTCTGCACTTCATCATAGAAGCTTCTGGCCTTCATTCACATCTATTGATTATCTTCATTATCAATTCATTCATTCATTTGGTCCATAAAATGAAAGAAAATCTTGAAATTATCGATCAAAGTCTAAGATGACGTCCTGAGAGAGCAGAAGATATTCACACTGAAGACACTCGGAGGGGTGGAAGCTTTATCTTCATTATCAGTTAATATGTTGATTGATCATTTTCTTGCATGTCAGAGACGAGTTATGAAAATGTTTGAACGTCAGGACTGTGACAGGATCACTTGATCAATTAATCAAGAAAATGATCAACAGATTATTGGCCAATAATCGTTAGCTGGCATGAAACTATTTGTCCACAGTTTTTTTTTTTGGGACTATTTTATTTTCAGTTTTGCAATGTACACAAACATATCAATATACCAACAGTATATGGACATAACATAAGGTAAGGCGTAAAGGATACTTATCCTATCAAAGGAACCCCCACCCCCCACCCCAAAAAAAAGGAAAACAAAATAAAACAAAAGCAAAAACATACAGTCAGTGTGCAAAGACAATAAAAACAACTAGATTAAGTACTTGGTGTAAGAGATGTACCGATATGGTCTAAATATGGCTGCCAAATTTTCAAAAATGTGTTGTATCGTTTTCTGAGACAATATGTGATTTTTTCCAGGGGGATGCAGCTATTCATCTCAAAGGACCACCTGTCAATAAAAAGAGGGGAATTAGATTTCCAGGATACTGCAATACACTTCTTGGCCACACATAGAGCAACTTCCATGAATTTGAGTTGTGCATTGTTTAGAAAACCGCGAATACATGTAAAGTTCCCCAATAAACACAGTTCAGGGTCCAGTGGAACACTGATTCCTGTGATCCTGGTTAAAGTGGAGCAAATATCCTGCCAGAAAGGCCTTACTTTGGTACAGTGCCAGGTACAGTGCAGAAAGGAACCAACTTCAGTGTCACATCTAAAGCACATCTCTGACAGGTCAGATTTGAATGAATGTAATTTTTCTGGGGTAAGTTATAACTGATGTAAAATATTATAGTTGATCAGTCTATACCGGGCATTAATAGTAGTTGACCAGCTGTTTTCACATAAATCTGCCCAAAACTGTTCATCAATTGTAACATTTAGATCTGACTCCCATTTCATTCTAGACTTATGCAGACCTGGTTTTGGAACCTTATTCATCAACAGGCGATACATTTTAGAAATGAATTTATGTGCATTCCCCTCATAAAGAAATCTCTCAATATCGTTCATGACAGGCAAAGTAATTTCAGGACCCAGATTAGCTCTCAGAAAGAATCTTATCTGGAGATAACAGAAAAAGGTCTGATTGGACAAGTTATATTTCCTCTTCAGGTGTTCAAATGACATGAAAAGTCCTTTGTCGAAGCAGTCCTCCAAGTGTTGGATTCCTTTATGATGCCATATATCCAGAATCTTATTGTCAAGAGTCATGGTTATAAGTTCATTTTGTTTTAAAGGTGTTTTAGGTGACAATCCCACCTTCAATCCAATACTTTTGTGAACCTCATACCAAATTTTAATCAGATGCCTCAGTATAGGGTTATCTGTCCTGTTGTTTACAGTTCCAGAATTATATTTGTCCACAGTTGTCCCTGTCCTCAGTGTCTCTGTAGATTCTAACCCACATGTCCTTCAGTAAACCCTCCCTGTCGTCTGTCCGTGTCTTCAGGTGACTCTGAAAGGTGAGAGTACGTCCCAGGTGGTGCAGGATGACCAAGTCAAAGGACCGCTGAGGGTAAGATGATGATGATGATGATGATGATGAGCCTTCAGCTGCCAGCACAGTGACTCACCATCACCATGGAAACAGATGAGACTGGTTGAGATGAGTCAGTTGTCCCCTGTCGTCCTCACTCTGGTCTCTGTCTGTCCCTCAGGTGGGCTCCACGGTGGAGGTGAAGACTAACGAGGGTCTGTCCAGCGAGGCCGTCATCAGTAAGCTGACGGACGCCAGCCTCTACACCGTGGGTGAGTCTCTGCTCTGCCTGCTTCTGATTGGTCCACACAGGTCATCAGCTGCTTCCTGTTTGAAAAGAAAATCATGTTTTCAACTTAATTAAATCACAAGTCAGAGCCTCGAGTCCCATAAAGTCAAACTCCACCAGTCTTTAATGGAGGACAAACTGTTGATCACATGACATCACATCCTGTCCGTCCTACCGGAGACAAAAAGGACAGTGAAACTGTAGATGGATCATAAACATGTCTGAAGAATATGGATCAGGAGGACGTCACATGACCTGTTCTCACTGAGGAGAAGACAAGTCTGTGCAGCTGGAAACTCAGGTTTCTGTCTTTAGACAGTGACGTCCTGTGTCTCTGACGTCCTGACGTCCTGCGTCCTGACATCCTGTCTCTCTGACGTCCTGTCTCTCTGACGTCCTGTCTCTTTGACGTCCTGTCTCTCTGACGTCCTGACGTCCTGCGTCCTGACATCCTGTCTCTCTGACGTCCTGTCTCTCTGACGTCCTATCTCTCTGACATCCTGTCTCTCTGACGTCCTGTCTCTTTGACGTCCTGTCTCTCTGACGTCCTGACGTCCTGCGTCCTGACATCCTGTCTCTCTGACGTCCTGTCTCTTTGACGTCCTGTGTCTCTGACGTCCTGTCTCTTTGACGTCCTGTCTCTCTGACGTCCTGTCTCTCTGACGTCCTGTCTCTCTGACGTCCTGTCTCTCTGATGTCCTATCTCTCTGACGTCCTGTCTCTCTGACGTCCTGTCTCTCTGACGTCCTGTCTCTCTGACGTCCTGTCTCTCTGACGTCCTGTCTCTCTGACGTCCTGTCTCTCTGACGTCCTGTCTCTCTGACGTCCTGTCTCTCTGACGTCCTGTCTCTCTGACGTCCTGTGTCCTGACGTCCTGTCTCTCTGACGTCCTGTCTCTCTGACGTCCTATCTCTCTGACGTCCTGTCTCTCTGACGTCCTGTCTCTTTGACGTCCTGTGTCTCTGACGTCCTGTCTCTCTGACGTCCTGTCTCTCTGACGTCCTATCTCTCTGACGTCCTGTCTCTCTGACGTCCTGTCTCTCTGACGTCCTGTCTCTCTGACGTCCTGTCTCTCTGACGTCCTGCGTCCTGACGTCCTGTCTCTCTGACGTCCTGCGTCCTGACGTCCTGTCTCTCTGATGTCCTGTCTCTCTGATGTCCT
>JAJHUR010092101.1:0-12381 GCA_027495735.1 Lutjanus campechanus | reverse complement strand
TGCTGAGTGTTGCATATGCCTGGAAAGTAATGGAGCACAAAAAGAAAGAGTTTTCTGCTGCTGAACTTGGAACATTGGCTGAAGAGAAGACGATATTAGAACTGAAAGCGCATATTCACCCCACAAGAGAAAGGCTGTACGTGAGGAAATTGTTGTATTAAATGTGACGTAAGCAGTTCTGGAGATAGTTGGTTGTTGAGTTGCTTTACCAGGGGCTGAAGTAACCAACTGAAACTTCTCAGATGACTATAATCACATCATTTATGGACCATGCTTGTGCTTTTATGAGTATTTTTCCCAAGCCTGTAATTTGACTTCTACTTAAGTAAGCATTACACTATATAATCTACTATATAATCTACAGCTATCTTTCTCCAGCATCACTAACCTCACCTTGAAATAACCTGATGTTGTCAGCGCACAAACATATTCTTCAGACTCCTTTGACTGGATATTTTTTTAATTGCATAAACAGATATTATAACATCTTTGGTAAGTATTAATGGCTGCTTTAATCATAGCACGCTGGAGTGAACCTGCTGTGAGGTCCTGCTGTGAGAGACGTTTGGACTACAGGTTAAGTTGTGTGAAAAACAACTGGCTGTTGAATTGCTTTTTAGTAAATGCCCCCTTAATCATTTCATATGAATTATCATAATCTATTTTTTCTTCTTTTTTTGTGCATCTATAATTTGAATCAAGGTAATTATTTGCACCATACAAACATCACTACAGCAAGTTAAAACCTAATATACAATCCAATAAAAGACTAGTTCACTTAGATAACAATTCAAGTCATGAGCCACCATTGAAACGTATAATATAATGAGACTGAATGAGTAATTGGTCAGATCATGCTGAGCAATCATTTATTTTACACATTCTCCATGTTATTTCAACTGCAAATTGCCATGTCCTGTTTTAAATTGAATCATCCAATTTCACATAATAAAAACTGGATTGAAATCCTGCTATTGTAGAAACCCTGCTATTGTAGAAACCCTGCTAAATTCAATGAGTCACACATTTAATAAAAGCTAAAAATAGACTATCACAGAGTGCTATAAGAGAAGGTGACAGAGCTTTCTGGGTCTGAAAAGTGAAGCCAGTGCAGATGTGCCTTAAACCTGTATTCCTTCTAATGGCCAGCAGGCGGGGACTTCACTGCTTGCGAAATGAAGTCTGCTTGTATGGAAGTCTATTAGAAAATTTAGAGTGAAATAAAGATAAACCAGTCAACTAAACCATTAGTCAGTGAGAGGAGTCCAAGTTGTCATACTGTATTGGTCACAGAAACGAAAAAAACAAACCTCAAACTCCATGTGGACATGTGAGCTGCGCCTAGCATATGCGTATGTATTGTTTTAATATGGACCTTTTCTCTTGTAACACAATGAAGTCACCAGCACACTGCTGCTAACTGTGCTGTGCCATTAGCTAGTTAGCTGTGCTATTAGACTGGGCCAGTTTGACGATGGGGAATAAAGTACTGAGGTGATTTAATGTGACAGCAGCACTCTGACTCCGGGAATGATAACATATGGTGGGTTCAGCCAGAGAAGTGAAGCAGTTAAGGAGCAAGTTCGTAACTTAACAAGTTAAATTCTGAGTAAACATCATCCATCATGTTGAGTGTAGTTTTTGTGAAGCTGGAAATACTAAATTACAAATGTTACAAAAATGTTCAGTCTCATTCCTGATTGTTCCGACACATTCAGAATCATTACTGCTTTTGCTGTTAGCATTTAACAGGTGGCTTGCTTTTTGCCCCAAAACATATATTTAAATAATTCAATTTACTTTGTGGACTTTTATTTATCTTCAGTCACAGTTTGGTTAGGTTTAAGACCAAAACTATTTGGGTAGGATTATCCAAGAAAACTATGTGGTCAGGTTTTAAGAAAATAATAAAATTATTTGATTACATATAGGCACAAAAATTTTGGGGGTTGGTGTATGCAAGGAAAATATGTGGTTAGGTTTAGGCAAGAAAAGGAGCAAAAAACTACTTATAGGCACAGAAATCTGGATAGGTTTATGCACAAAAACTATTTGGGTAGGTTTCCGGGGGGGGAAAAAGTGCTGGTTTATAGTTAAAATAGACCCCTTACCTTAACATCTTTAGCAGTCACACGAACATTATTGGGACATAATACATTTTTTCTGGCATACAGTATGGCAGTATGGGTAATGGCATGCACAGACGGTCACTTCTGGCTCCAAACAACCAGGACTGTGACATCATAATGGCAGTAGTCCATAAAGCAACGGGTGATGTCACAGTAGATACATCCACTTCTTTTATACGGTCTGTGGATAAAAACTAGTGAAACTCTCAGTTAAGAAAAACTTCTTTTGCCTTGCAGTGTCCTGTGTTTACGGTGTTTTGCAGCGCTGCAGTGGCAGGGCAGGAGGCTCACCAATGTGGCCATAATCACATTTAAGGACTACAGTGTTATGGTCATAGTAACCATACGCTGTTGTCAGATGATTTAAATCTCCCACCATCCCCTTTTCCCCTACCTCTCTATCTCCTCCTCTCTCTTTGCTTCTCTTTATCTTTTAGTCTCATGAATACTGAGCAGCACATCAAATATTCATGGCACACGCACACAACACACACACGCATGCACAGGGATACACACACACACATAATTGCGCACACGCTCGCCTTCGCTCCTCTGTCTTATGCACTTGAACGCACCCATACACACATATATACGTAGAACGCTGCACTTATTCACATGCTGCAAGGAAGAGAACCAGCTCAAACCAAGCGGCCATGAAAGTTTAATACACCGGGTGTCCGACGGATTCACAAACACACACACACACAGAGCCCAGAGTGTGCGTAGACACACGCACCACATCTCTTTCTCTTTCACTCACAGCCATTAAAGTTTAATCTACAGGATGTCAAACGGATTTATTTTATTGAGCTGTTTGTAGCACCTGTATTTTTACACTCCTTAAATATTTAGAACATTTTCATACTCTGGGATATGGCCAACATCATCATCACCGCCATCATAAGCCCACCGTAAGTTCAGGGTAGCCGTCAATACTGTTTGAAGGATTCATATTCATCAATAGACAGAGAATAATATGGCTCTTTATCATGGTATTCCCTCAGGCGCAAAGCTGTGCCAACTGCTACAGTCTGCTTTAAATCTGTCCGCTGTACACACAGTTAACCTTTGCTCACAGAATCCACTGAGCTTTACTATGAATAAATACATCTCGCCAACCTGTTATTTAAATGTGATTGTTATTATGTGATGCATACATTTAGAAAGTGCTCAAATCAGCTTGACGGCACACCGTGCTCATCACTAAAAATATTACTCTGCCTAGAAACAGGATGTTTTTGATCCATTTTTACTAATAAAAAATAAATTATGAACCACAATAGGCAAATTATAGACTATGACCTCCTGTTAGACAATTTCTTGCAGATATTTTTATAATAATTAAATCAAAGTTCTTTAATGAATATAAATTATGTTGGTTAGGCTGCTGTAGATTGCCTCCTTAATACAAGCGCTGCCTCCTCTGTGTGTCATAAGATGGAGAGCTAACAGTTTTGTGACAATGTTGAAGCTGTTGATTTTTAGAATGAATGTCAACAAATATGAAATATGGCAAATTTAGAAATCTATCTTTTTTTTAAAACACATTTTTACTTTTGGACTTTTCAACACTCTTCCATCAGCTGTGCCGCGGTGAGTCTGTGACATGGCGCTGTACTAGCTTAAAAATACATGCGAAGTTTGCGGACATAGTAGCTGAATCTGTCCGTGCAAAATTTTTTTTTTTTCAGCAGATATCTTAGTTAAAGCAAGAATGAGCTAACAGAGCAGTTGCGTCTTTGCATGTAAATCTTACAATCTCTAGAAAGCATCACAGTTAGCTCAAGTTGGTTGTTGACTCAACACGGACTAGAAATCATTGCTAAGACGTCACTATGGACTGGCCTACTTGCTGGAGTAATAAATTGGATTTCATTATTCTAATTATTAGTCAGACCCTATGTGTTTCCAGGGAAAAGGTGCAAAAGTTTTTAATTTTGAGAGAAAATTGCTTCACAACATGAACACATCTTGATTATATGTTTGAGTTTGTCTGTAACCTGTTGTATAATTGCATTATTACATGAGAGGGTGAGCTTTAATGTGATTATTAGTCCTTAAGTGACGTTTACGGACAGAGGCACTTGCTTTATTATATTTCATCCATCCAACCCAGCACTTCTGTGTAGTTTCCAACAGTGGAGCAGGTTGGCACAGAATCAGTTAGTGAGGACATAATATCTAGTCACATAGCTGGGACAACAAGAATTAAGGAAGCTGCACACAGTTCCTGCAAATGGCTGTTGTGTCTGTATCTGCAGATAACCCACCCTCTGCCTCTGTGTTTTTCTCATTTTCTCACATTTTGCTGTTTGGGATGCTTCTGAGTGGGGTAACCAGATCCCCAAAAAACAAATGTCGGACCAAGATTATGTGTGGGATACGTAACAAAAGAGGTAGTCTACATTTTTTAGATTAAAAATTGAACATTTTTGTCCCTTCACACATACCAACTCTGTGCTTTGCCCTCTGGTTGACCCAGTAGCACAGAATAGACAATAGATAAGTAGTTTCCAAGTTTTGTCACTGCATCCCTGGTTTTTCTGGTAGTTTCCATCATGTTGCTCCTAAATCTACATAGCTTGTGACTGCGGTGACTCACAATTTTTCTGTTGGGTGTAGGGTAGAAAAAACAGTGACAGGTTAACCTGCACATGACCTATATGTGCACAGTTTGATTGACACTAAGCACAGCACAGTGATGACAGCCTTCCCTGCTTTCTTAACAGCTGTTGAATAAAAGCCAGATTTTAGGAAAACATTGATCTGTCTGTCCTGCAGTGGTTTGACTTTTGAAAGCTGAAGCCACTCATAATGTGGGACATGGTCTCAATATGTGGGACGGTGGGACAAGGGATAAAAATGCTGTGCATTCCCACATAAAGTGGGACACCTGGTCACCCTACTTCTGAGTTTTAGCCTTTGGGCAGTGTGTGTAGCACTCAGCCAGTACAGGTTTTAAAGTACACTGGTGGAGTTTCACGGGAAAACTACGCTGCAGAATCACCCGAATAATTTAAGTGAATGGTGACCACTTTCCAAATATAAGAAAAAAGACTACCATTAACAAGTGTGTGCACGCAAGTTAACAGTATGTCAGGGCTTTAGGAAACATATATTACAGCAGTCAAGTAGTATGGAGGTATTTTATGTCTTTTTTGGGTTGTTTTATCTGTGTTTTATGGACCAAAAAACTAAACCCAACCTTTAATTGGCATGAGGGTGAGTTGATTATGACAGAATTTTCACTTTTAGGTGAACTATCCCTTTAAGTGTGCAAAGTTTGTGCGGAATTAAAAGCAGCAATACTAATGATAATTGGTGGAAGAAGTATCCTGATCCCCTTGAAAGTAAAACTTCCAATAAGACCCAAAATCCTTTTCTCACCACACGTCAGATGGCAGGGCCTTGGCTTCCACGCAGAATGCCAGCAGTTACAGGCTGGGCCAGATGCCAGCCATGGAGCAATCTGTTGCCTCCCTCATTGTTTCACCTGATGAGGTCCTTAGACAGGATGCTCGCTGTCCCAGGCTGCAGTGTCGTGTTACAGATGACTACTTGATGAAGTGTTATGATATGGTTTCATGCATGGGCCGTATTGGGAACTCTCTGTCCCACCTGATACTGGTCCTGTTCCACTCCCTGCAGTCCTCTGGCATGGATGACTTCCGTCCAGAGCCTTAGTGATGCCTCTCTACAGGTGTTTGCCCTTATGACTAGGGAGCTTAGCAGGCTACTGCTTACACTTACGCTGACGTCACCAGCAGGTATGGCTTCCCCACTCCCCCCTGTCAGAGCCAGACCAGAGGGCCCTCTGCACTCTTTCTGTACTGTAGTTCCTGGGGACCTGTTTGGCCCAACGGTACAGCAGGCTTTGAAGTGGGGATTCCAAGCAACCCAGGCTCGGCAGCAGCTCACTAACCTTCAGGATCCTGCACCCCTGCTTGGGCAGCAGCCTTGCTGGGGTTACGGCCCCAGTTGCCCTTGGCTCCTGGCTCGGCCCAGTGGCTAGCCACGGACCTCACAAACCTTTGAGGAGACCGATCGCCATCACAGTGTTCCCACACAGTCGGCATCTCAGGCACAGAGGGGTTGGGGGTCCAGTAATTACCCCCTCAAAGACCTGAAGGGCCAGGGCAGCAAGCCCTGAGGGCCCAAGGCTGGTCATGGACGCTTCAAGTGGCAGCACCTCAGCTGCTGGGGGAAGCTGCACAGACCCTTGGGTGGTGGCCATGCTTTCCCAAGGGTACATTCCTGGAACATTATGCCATAACTTTCCTAGAACATTATTCCCTAACGTTAATCCATAATGTTCCGGGAACATTAACTCATAATGTCCTGGGAACGTTACAGAATAATGTTCTGGGAACATTAGGGCGTAACATTCTAAGAACATTATGGAATAAAGTTCTGGGAATATCATGGCCTAACATTCAAGGAAGTTACAGCATAATGTTCTGGGAATGTTACATCAAAACATTCTGGGAACGTTACGGCATAACGGTCTGGGAACATTAGGGCCAAACGTTTTGGAAATGTTACAGCATAATGTTCTAGCAGTGTTGAAACTGAACGTTTTAAGAGTGTTATTGCAAAACATTTTGAGAATGTTCTGTAGAGAATGTCACCCAAGAACATCCTGGGAACGTTAGGGCATAAATGTTCTGGGAATGTTAGAACATAATGTTCTAATTCAAGAAAATTTCCCGCTTAAAACGTCTTCAAGAACGTGAGGGCATAATGTTCTAGCAATGTTGTCACTGAACATTTTAAGAACATCATCACAAAACATTTTTGGAATGTTTGTAGAGAACATTATCCTGGAACATTCTGGGAACGTTACAGCACAATGTTCTCGCAATGTTATCACTGAACATTTAAAGATGGTCATTCCAAAACATTTTTAGAATGTTCTTTAGAGAACGTTACCTGAGACCATTTTAGAAACTTAGAAAACGTTGCGCTGAAAACAAAAAAGAATGTCACGGCATAATGTTCAAGCAATGCTGTTACTGAACATTTTAAGGTCATCACAAAACATTTCTAGTATGTCCTTTGCAGAACATTATCTTAAACTTGAAAAAGATTGTAGGTAACATTCTCAGAATGTTT
The DNA here is from genome assembly GCA_027495735.1 of Lutjanus campechanus. NCBI lineage: Eukaryota > Metazoa > Chordata > Actinopteri > Lutjaniformes > Lutjanidae > Lutjanus > Lutjanus campechanus. The sequence continues at coordinate 5,140 of JAJHUR010092101.1, read as the reverse complement.
TTAGAACAAAAAATTGCTAGCTGGGTCAGTGGAAGGGATGCTTGTGAGGCTGTTGTGGATGAAGGCGGAGGAGATACCGGCATGCAGCCAACCAAATGCAACCAGTGCCTGTAAAACTGTAATGTGCAGACCGATGTCAAACTGTTTTAAATAAAGTTCACACAGATTACCAGTAAGATCCCATTTTAAAAATGTTTTGCTAACATTATTATTTGAAGGAACTATTTTATTTTTCTTCGTTTCACTTGATATTGCCTCGTGATGTTTGAATGTCTTGTCTTTTGTGTGGACCACAGGAGGAATAGTTGTCACCACGGCGATAACTAATGAGAATCCTAAATAAATAAATTTCACGCTGATATTTCAGACAGTGAATAAAAGGCAGCAAATAAGTGACAACTGAGTGACTCTGGACATAGACCTACTCTGTTCAAAACGATCTATACAGCTGGAACAAGTAAACATGCAATTTCAAGTGCAGGAGACACCCTGTAGTTAGACCCAAGTCAACACTGTGTAAGCTTATGTTATGAAGTTACTTTTTATTGGTAAACAGTCGTCTCATCTGTGGACTTTGGTATTGATTTTTAAACAATATGAGAATATTGATTGGTCTCAGTTTGTCACTGGAGACAAGTTGTCTTCAGTCGGGCATACAGTACAGTACAGACAGTGGCACAGAGGAGAGAAATCTCACAGATGGATATTTAGATGGCTGTTTGGAATTTGTGTTAAGTGACTCTTTTGAAAAACATGTCCCCAACTAGTGGGGATTTACTCACATGGCAACTATTTAAAGAGTTTTTCACTTCTTCAAGAATTGCAGTGAGTGCTTAGTTGTATAATGAGCAAGGATGTGTCATCCTTCAACAGGCGATTTCTAGTTAAACCGCTCAGATGCTGGCGCACACCCCCATGCTGAAGTGCCCTTGAAAAAAACACACGGTCCCTACCAATTCTTGGGGTGCTGTTTGTTGCTATCGTTGACCTTTCAACCTCCCCCTGCGGGAGGTGAGCAAGCGGTTTTCTTTTGGAATCTGAGAAAACAGGTTAAAAAGAGGCAGGTTTCAGAGAGCTGCTGGTTTAAGAGGAGCGACACAAAGGCTGCAAACACAGGATCAAAGTGTTGGAGGACGTCAGCTTGAAAGGGAGAGAAGGAAAGTAGGACAGAGGGCGGGCAACGCAATCAAGACATGAGAGGGGGAAGGACGAGGCAAAGAAAGAGAAAAATGAAATTAAGTGGACACAGTGAGATTGCAACAATGGATTCAGTATTTTCTGAGCTATAATTACCATACTGCTTTTGAAGTTCAAGAGTGCTTCCATAAACACCCACACCGTATGGCCATAAGTATGTGGACACTGCAGTATTTTATTCGCCATATCCTTTTAATGTCTTCAAAATAAAAAAATAATTTTGGCAATAATAATTACAATAATTGTTTTCTTTTATTAATAGACCCTACGGTCAAGATGCCACTTCATTGTAAAATTATATACATAATGTAGAAAAAGTTGGGGAAAAAAGAATAATAATATAATAAATTAAAATAAAGCTAACTTGTTGAAATAAATTATACTTGCTAATTTATGTGGTGGTGTAACAGCCAAATGTTTTGGGGGCATTTTCATAAAACTGTAAATTTATCATCAGAAAATCACTATCTTGAATCACTAAATAACAATTGAACTGTTTGGTCGAGCATGATTTTAGATAATGAAATGAAATGAAATGATTTTAGCTTATATATAATAGAATAACATTAAATGTATCATTAACAACACTGAATGATCTGATTGTTGTATTTCTTTCATAGCAAATAGTTAACTTCAGTTTAGCTTCATTATCTTTACCATAAAATTAAAAATTTAACTCTTTGGTAGACCATGTTTTGAGACAGTAAAAAATCATCGGAACTATTTCAGCACATATAAGGTATCATATTGCCAACAATGAATAATCATAAGTTTTTTGCTCATAGCAAATTTCAAGTTCAATAACATTTGGTTAGCTTCACTACCTTTACCATAAAATGACAAACGGACCACTTGGTATAGCGTGTTTTTAGAAATGATGTGACCCTCTTTCGACTTTTTTATTGTATGAAGTGACATAATTCTGTCCAGTGAAACTATAACATGTTAAAAAACAATACACTTTATTCACTTTACAAATTACACCAAACCAAGTCCACCTGTCTGCAGTAAGACACAGCGACTTTTAGTGTTTTTTGTCTTTTCGTTTGTTTTTTTAAGTAAAAATTTTTAAAAAAACGTTTCTCTTTTGACTTTGCTTACTGTTATGACAAAACAGCAAAGACCATTCACCAAACTGTTGTTACAAAGGACACCTTTGTGTAGCAATGAGATTTGACTTAATTGGATTACTGGGCCAAACCCAAACTACAAAAAACAAACTCAAATCAAAAGTACGCAAAAAAGTGTATGGGCAGTTTAGGCCACGTGGTGTAGAATGAAATAAATTCTAAAGAATTGCCTTTGAACTCTTAAAAATGTTACTGTAAGACAAAATGTACCACTTTACCTTGAGGTCAAGGGAAATATTCATGACACACTTATAATTGTCTCATGACAGCCAGTATCAAAACCAACCACATATGAAAGTTTAATGTAACGTTAAGTCATAAAGCTAAACGGTTTCCTTAAGTCTGATAATGTCAAGTTGTCATAATGAAGACAATTTGGTCTTGGTTAATGTCAACAAAGACATCTCAAACAATGTCAGTGACATAACTGACCGAATGGCCCTTAATGACAACAGCCACAAACATACAGTACATGGGATGCCAATATGGTCGGGATCCAATCTTGTTGTTGATCTGGTGTTTGGTATGGATCTTTGCTGTTTTAATATAACCAGAGTCAGACGAACAGACGGCTTTGAAAGCTTGTTTGAAGTGACATTGTTTTAGCGTGTTTGTGCTTGTCATAATGATGTCCACCTGTGAAGTCTGGATTGCTCCCAGTTTGCACTCAAGTAAGAACACACACGTCTCTCTGGGTGGGTTCTTTGTACACATTTAGGTCGGTTTCACCCAGCAAGTTGTCTGCTTTGTGTTTTCACTCTTTACATTGTCTGCACTGATTTGTTACTACTTTACCTTCTTTAATGTATGTATATCTTATCTCCTAGCTTGGGGCTTCTCCCGTATACAACAATCTCCTCTCCACTTCCTTCATATAAATTGACTACAGCTGGAAACCCTGATAAGCCCACAGTGCCATTTTCTGTTTTGTTTAAAGACACTCATTTGTAGAAAATTCCTGAAACAAAGCAAACTGCATCAGGAGCTGTAAACACAGTGAAGTGTGGAGGAAAAGACATGAAGCAGAAGACGCACTCAAAAGTGAACATCATTATCTTGACCGACTGGTTACAGTCAATAACTAAATTATAATGCTGGCAGCCTGAAATTGCAAAAAGAACAAACAGAAGGACGGCTCAGAGCTCTAAAAGTACTCAGTAAGAACACAATATTTGGCAAAATCTCCGTAGGAAATGACTCACCAACTGGGAGTAAAGAGAGGGGAAGTGTATAACTACATTAACAAGTGTGTGTGATGATTAAACAGGCTCAGTCGTTGGCTTAGAAGCTCCCGTCGCCACCAAATAATTCCAGCTGGTTCAGTACCTTGGTTCAGTAGCTTGGACAGCTCCTGTGGTGCTGACAGCAGCAGCAGGAACAGGGCCTCGCTGAGCGCTGCAACAAGAGGTCCTTCGAGGATCCAGTGAAATAAAACTTTTCATGATAAACCCTTAGGAAATCTGTCTTGAAATGGTAAAAAAAAAAAACACATATATGATATCAAAGCTCAGTGTCTCACGAGGCATCTACAAATTCAGAATGAAAATAAATGTTCATCACTATTAGAAAACCTAATTTGGAAAACACTTTAATTTGGCTGTTGAGACCAGGCGTTCTCAACCTTTTGTAACTTAAGACCCACTTCTGATTTTTAAAAACTTTATGAGGCCCACCTTTCCAAACAAACAAGAAAAAAAACAACAAACTGTGCTTTTGGCACAGCGTCACTGCCCGCGATTAAGAATCAAATCAAATCAAAATTTCATGTGTTCAAGGTCATATTTCCTCACCACATGCTTTGGAGCTTTAATTTGCATCCCACATCACTTATTTATTTAAAAAACAATCAATTTGGTCATCGCTCATGGTCTCAAGAAAAAGCCTCAAAGACTCTTGTGTTAACTCAATGCCTGAGTAACAAACGTTTGACTGTGTTGCTGTACCTGCTCAAGTTCCTGTTCAGCCAGTGTTACAATAAAGGTCATTACCAAACATTTTTCTGTGCTTGTGTGCTGCAGTTTAATGTTTGTCTCTACCTGATGACGTGTCATGATTGGCGTGGTGATATTCGAATATAGCTGTCAATGAAATAAATAATTCATTTTAATTTGACATTTTATTAAGTTAATTCTTCAGCACATTTCAATATATATAACTAACTTTGTGAATTACCAACACATCTTTTAACTCTAATTGCTAAGTTATGTATTACTGTGGATGAGCAACATGTATTATAGCCACAAATTGTAAGGCCTGCCTGGAAGAAGTCAATCAGTTTAAGTGTACAATATATTTAAAATATTTTCAACACTTTACTTTGCTGTTAAACAGCCCTTTCTGACTGGGACCTGAAGTTGTCATTTATGCTCTCTTCAAAGCCACCACACTCCTTTGGCAAAAAGTCTTGCAAAACATGGGGGTTGCTGAGCTACCGCTGCCTCCATCAGTTAATTTGTGTTACTGTGCCATTTCAGTGTTTTAATGCTGTCACAGCAACATCAACCTGAGAAACTTGGGATACGCTCGTGTCTAGGGTGTCTAGACATTAATGAGGGCTTGTTCAGGACATACTGTTGTCATGGTTGTGTGTTTTTGGTTATTTCCTGTTTTATTTTGTAATCTTGATTTCCCTGTGTGTCTTTGTGTCATGGTTGTGTTTTGGTTATTTCCTGTTTTATTTTGTAGCCTTGATTTCCCTTTGTGTGTCTTTGTTATTCCTGTCTTTCACTGTCATAGTTTGGAGTTTTTTCTAGTCACTTCCTGTTTTATTTTGTAGTCTTGGTCTTCTGTCATGTGTCTTGTCTTTACTTCCC
>JAJHUR010092100.1:0-16402 GCA_027495735.1 Lutjanus campechanus | reverse complement strand
TTTCTGCTGATTAGAACCAGCGGTGCCTCCCCCGCTCCCTCCCTATACTCTCCCACCTCCCTCCTCATTCCTCCTCTCAACCTTCCTCTTTTTGTCTCCTTTCTCCTCCTCTCCTTGTCTGCACTCCTCATATTACTCCTTTCTTTATTACATACTCTTTTTGCTTACTGTTCTCCCTCCCTCCCCTCCACTTTCTCCTTGGAACTCCCCCACACTTGAGTTCTGACTCGTCTTCCACACTTTCATTTGCCGGAAGACAACAGGGGATGATGAGGGGGTTGGGAAGGCGTTTTTTAAGCTTTAACAGCTGTTGCGAGTTAAGTCTCTCCACCCCCCCACCCCTCCAAGTGCGCCTTACACGTCAATCGTCGGTTTTAGACGGTGGTTTATTTACACACTTACAGAAAACTATACACGGCGGACAGTTTGAGTTGCCTCCCACGTTGCCTCACTGTTTTGTCTCAGAAGTCGACTGGCACAGGTAAACACATTCGACTACAAAGTAGCCCTTTTCAAACCACTTCAGGAGACATCACCGAATTCTATTTTAGCTGCTCATAATAACATCTTGATCTGGAAAAAGTTATTTTAGTCACAGACATAACTTAAATTCTCCACTCTGACCATCAGAGTTCTCTGTAACCAGGTCCCAAATATCCACCCTCACAGAAATCACACACTTTGATGCACATTTCCAACAAGTCCATAAGAGCTTCGTACTGGTCTAATGTGATATTTACCAAGAGCTTGAGGGCCCATTCATGAATATTTTGATGCCTTTTATACACACGTTCTGTAGTTCTGCATAGAGCTAGTCAGAGATGTTGGTTGGCTGATATTATCTGCCGATATTGGCCTATCAGAGTATCATCACAGTTTAAAAAAAATTCATTTTATAGGCAGCATTTGACCAGTACTGGATTTTGGGGGCCTATGATGATATTAGAGAATAAAAAAAATATTCCGACATAGAGATATGTGCAAATGTGGCTATCAAACACTTGTGACAAAGATGTGCAATGGAGGCAGGATAGTCTTCAGTTTATAAAAGTTAAAAGGTTTACAGTATACTATATCGATGTGTATCGGACAACATATAAGCTGATACTGATATAGATCAATATGGCTGCCAATAATGTCAGCCGAACAATATATCAGTCTGGCCGTATTAAATTGTCACTGATAGTTTACTGTTTCATGGCCTTGATGTTATTTTGGACAATAAAGTTTATTGTTAAACTGTTAAATATACACCCTTCATTATATTCATCACATGTTTGATAACTACAATTGAGGGATCATTGCAATTTCAGTTATACAATACACAGTTACTGGATTTTTTTTTTTATTCCCTAATATTGTTCCTGGCATTGTCTCCAAAAACTCAGTATTGGTCTGGTTCTAGTTAGGATATGCTGCAGGCTTCAAAAGTGTTCTTCTGATGTTAAAAACAGTGATAACTGGGGATGAAAAAGAAAGTAGACTTTGCAGGAAAAAGTTTGTTAGGCTATTATTATGTTCAAATAATAACCAACAAACACTTGCATACATTAAATTACATGTGAAATATGAGCATGACACTTTTAGTGGCTAAATAAACTCCTCGGTCCAAGTAACGTGATTTAAAACTGCTGTCACATTTCTCATAAAATGTTTTGGCTCTCCTGCACTCACACATTTTCACTGCACACTCAGGAGATGTGAATCAAGTGCTGAGGAATCAGGGCGGTGACACTGACTTTAACTATATCTTCTGTTCCTTCAGATCATCATCGGGGAGAGCTACAGGATCTACTTTCTGAACGAGGGATCCAAGTCTTTCGTGGGGAACCCCTACATTTCTGCACTGTACAAGCAGGTGGGCGTGTTCATCTTCGGCTGCGCCATCAGCCAGTCCTTCACCGACATCGCCAAAGTGTCGGTGGGACGTATGCGCCCTCACTTCCTCGATGTGTGCAAACCTGACTTCTCCACCATCAACTGCTCCCTGGGCTACATCACTGACTACCAGTGTCAGGGGCCAGAGAGCAAAGTTCAGGAGGCCAGGTAATGGCCAAATATAGAAACAACCTAAAACCTAATATTGAAAATGTTTTTTTTTTCTTTTTTACATATTTATTTGTACTCATGTTGACTTTACATTGTAAGCTAATTGTCCTCTATTCCTCTCAGGAAGTCTTTCTTCTCTGGACATGCATCATTCTCCATGTACACCATGCTTTACCTGGTGGTGAGTTACTGAATAGTTCTTTAACATACATATGAATACACTCCATATTAAAAAAACCAAACCTCCCTTCCTGGATAATAAAGAGTTTCTGTCTGATATTGACTCACACTTCTGTCTCTTTCACAGTTTTACCTGCAGTCTCGTTTCACTTGGCACGGAGCTCGCCTGCTGCGTCCCCTGACCCAGTTCACGCTCATTATGATGTCTTTCTACACCGGCCTGTCCCGCGTCTCTGATCACAAGCACCACCCCACTGATGTCCTGGCGGGTTTTGTGCAGGGAGCCCTGGTGGCCTACTGCATAGTGAGTGCTTCTATAATGTTATTACAGTGTAATCTTCTTTATTAGATTAGATCAGAAATCATTAACAATTTGAGTTATCTTAACTGTAAATGAATTTAATAATGTTCATTTATTAATAATGTCATTTATTTGTTCTTTCCCATTCATGATAATAACTATAACTTAATTTAGTTTGACAGACACAAAAAAGAGCAATTATTTAATTCAGTTAACCAACTCAGCAGCATATTTAATTTAATTCTAAACTCCAACAGGAGCCTGTGCATGGATCCAAATTTGGGACATATGTCTGTATTAGTGTGCATTACACCTAAATTCAATGTAATTTATTTTTATAGCCCCAAATCAGAGTTATCTCAGGGCACTTTACATAGCGAGCAGGTCTGTGCTGTCCTCCTTATAAACCATGTAATTCCCTCCAAGAGCAAGCACTGAGGTGACTGTGGCGAGGGAAAGTTCCTTTCAACAGGCCGACACATGAAAACAAACACTTACAGTGATCAGTATGTTGTTTGTCATTTATGATAGTAAATTTTGGTTTTGGAGATGTCACTTTGAGCTCTGGGAAATTGGGATGAGCATTTTTCATTCTTTTTTAAACATTTATCGACTAAACAATTAATAAGTTTATCAATTTCAATCAGTTTCTTGTGAAAAAAATTGGCAGATTAATGGATAATCAAAATAATCAGTACTTACTTGAGGCGGGCAAGATAATCAGTTTGTTGTCGTGTAAATTTGGCATCAATCGATGAAGTTTATTAAAAAATATGTTTAACTCAGCTATTTTTAATTGTATAGGTCAACACATAAATGCAATTGGTTGCTGGTTGCAGTTCGTAGCATTACAATAAAAAGAGAGACAGCATTTACAAGTTGTTCTGTCATTGTATTGTTATATTGTTAAGAGGGTGCATGTACAGTAAATGGAAAACAGAAGGGGTCTAATACAGAACCTTGAGGAACTCCAAACTGGAGGAATTATATGTAAATGTAGTTGTCAAAGGACACAGGCACTTCACTGATTAATATACCGTCACATGTGTTGTCTACTGCCCATAATGTTACGTGTCTTACATTTTCACTGCACATTTGCTCTATTTTATTTCATTTGTAAAAACAAAAATGCCTCCCCTCCGAGACAAAAGTCTCCATTGTTAGAGTTCTTGTGCCACTTTGCAACAATTGAGATGTTTATGTTTTTCTTCTGTCCCCTCCACAGGTATTCTTTGTGTCTGATTTGTTTAAGCCCAAAGGCAGACGTTCCACCCTGTCGTCAACCCCTGTGAAGAAAGATCTCGTTCCTCCAGCAGACATCAGAGAGCGGAGCAACCATCTCATAATGGCGTAGAAAAGACTGCAAACTGATTGTACATAACCCTGACCTGTGCCATTTAAATAACTACTACAGCCACTGGCCAATACTGGATAAACAATCTGGATGATGCAGACAAATATGGAATCTTGAACATCTCAGAGGATGAGAAGAGGCCATGGAAAGCAGTCGGGCATGTTTTGCCTTCTCAACGGAAACTTTTGTGTTTTTCCTCAGTCTCACCAGACGTTTTAATGTGGAAAAGAGAGAGGAGCAGGGATATTTGTTCCTCCTCTGTTATGAAGATTATTGGAGATTGTCCTCTGTCAAGACCTTTCCATGGACAAAAGTCTGAAATCAAACAAAACCGAGAAACGGCAGCTGTAAACAAAGCTGTGTGTGGCTTTTGTGCCTTTGTCCCTCAGCTGCATCCAGCTATGGGAGCTATACTAATAATCCTGCCACTCACTGACTCAGTGTGACTAATACAAAAAAAACAAACAAAAAAAAACATGACAAAAAAACAAAGTCCTTGATTTTCATGAAGGATGTTGTTTTTGTTTGGTTTTATTACAAACATAAGCATTTTATGTGTGATTTATAGCACTATTTTAGCTAAACTCAGAACTGTTTGTCACCACTTGAATGACCTGAAGTGAAGCTTTTGGAAAGCTTTGTAAGACTTTGTATGCTTTTATTATGTCCATAATGTAGTGTTTCTTAGAAGGTGCACATAAGTTTCAGTAGGTGGAAAGTACGGTGAGAGCTTATGTGTTGGATGTGGGCCTTTCTGCTGGGTAGGACGAGCCCCCACTGAGCCATTTAATGAAATGACTGTCTGTTATATGTACCAGACGGGTGTTCACAAGTGTTAGGTCAGACTGTGTGTGTGAGTGTGTGTGTGTGTGTCTCTTCTGTGTGTTTGGGTGAGGCCTTTCTGTGAGCGTGCCAGTGTGTCTTAATGTCATGTCTATATATTTCAGTGTTTATAGCCTACAAGTGTGCCTCTCCTCAGCCAGAGAACAGGCACCTGCTCCAACAGACACATGTAACTCGAGACGGGAACACTGTGGAACAAAAGCATCATATACAGTTCATGTACTTTACTGTTGCTAATCATAGTGATGATTCACATCACTGAGAAATCCTGTGATATACTGTATGCTACACAGGCATACATATATATATATAGATATATATATATATATAGATATACTTAAAATAAAGATAGGGACTTCCTAGAGCAGTGGTTACTTACATTAGCTTTTCACCAAAGCACAATTTAGCAAAACAAGTCACTGTTCTGGCACATTGTAGCTGCTTCATATCTCATAAAGTCTTGTAAAGTAATACAATAGGCCTGCCAGTAAGGCTCTGCATCATAATAGATGAAAATCATTACATTGGTATACAATAAAAATAATAATGATGCTAATATGCTTGCATGACATTAATGTAATCAACTTTTTAGCCAAAAAGATAATAATGATAGTTAAAACCACTGACTGAAAGCATTATCCTGAAGGCCTTTTCACACCACCACGCTGAAATCACCATGACAACCGCCTACTCCCATTACCCCAACAGGGAGAGATGCTAATGTTTTTAAGCACAGGCCCCATGGGCAGGTAACCAAAGTACATTTTTGGTGGCCTAAATCTAAACTTATATAAAAGCTATACAGAATAGACAATTGAACGCAACTTAACACAGCCTTCTTTGTCTGCTTTACTTTTCCCATGAATTATGATGTCATTCTATTATGTGTCATTCTAGCCACTTAAATTCCTGCTTCCACTCACTCCTTCATTTCCGTTGCTGTTTCGTTTTAGTATTGTCCACCTTTTGTGTTTCTGGTTCTGTGAGAATCGTATAAATATTCGAGTAGGCTTAGTAAACCCATACTTCAGTAGCCCCAACATTTCGCTTGCTGGCTGGCGACGAGCACTGTTCACTGTTTTCATAGAATGTTGAACTGAAAAGGAAAGGAATCAGGATGTTCATAAAACTGTAATGTGTTGGCGAAGGCTCACAGTGTGGAAATAAAAGTTGTTGGCCACAGGGGGGGGCACCTACATGGAATATTTGGTGGCCAATTTGAATTCTGGTTGTCCTCGTACATGGCTAACTCCAGGTATTCAGTCACTAGCATTATCAGCTCCTCCATGACGACCTCTTTCAGACCCCGCAACGCCTGCCCTTTCTGCTATGTTCAACCACTTCTATTTGATTGGCCAAAGCAAGGTGGTCACCAGCAGTTCAGCATGATGAACTCTGAGCAGCAGAGCAAAAAACTGTGCGTTTACATGGATGGTAACTGATTTGTACCCCTACTCCTGTGATCGAAACCGCTTCCCCTCATTGAAATTACTAGAGGTAGTGAGTTACCAGACGGTGGTGTGAAAAGGCCCAACTCATTTGTAAAGGGCGGGTCCATTATTTGTTTTTTGTTTTTTTTTAATCATTCTGTAGCTTCCCTGTAGTAATTTTGGTCGAGGTATGTACGTTTTACTGTCAAAATGCTGTTTTCACAAGGCCACATTTTACCATGTGACCTGACGTAGGTTTCTGCATGAGGATGTTGCTACATATTAACCCCCCAAGGTTGAGGGACGGGGACGGTTAAAAAAAAAACAGAACGCAGGTGGAGTCGCCCTTTAAGTTACTGAGACAAACTTTGATCTGACACTTAGAGGAAAACGTGTTTTTGTCATACATGTCTTGAAAATGTACTATATTCAGCATCGCATAATTCTGCATGCTACCATTAATTGTACAGTACTGTATTGTGTGTGTATGTACAGTATATCTTTTGAAGAAAACGCCCACTATGACTTTGTGTCGAGACCTGTGTAAATGTAAAACATGCTGCTTTAAAGAGGCAAAGCTTGGCAGATGTCATCCAGTACAGTTGACACCTTGTGAATATTAAGTTTTTATGAAAAAAAACAAAGCTCTCAAGACAGACAGCTTCAGTTCATTTTTATTAAAAAAATGCCTTTCAATATTTTTGTAATGTCATGTGAAATTTTGTACAACATGAAACTGTAAGACGTATCAAAGATGAAATGTCTTTAATAAAACATAAAAGATCAAAAGCAGCGTGCTGTGATGTTTATTTTACTCTTTGTGTCATACATAACTTGCGCCATACATTTGTACTATAATTCAGTAGTCGGCCAACTGTGCGTGCGATGTAGGGCTCTGGGCGTGGTGCAATGGTAGACTTCCATGCTCAGCTTCCTGTGGGGAAATAGTATGCATTCCAGGCTTTAACCCCTCTCCCCAATGGCTCTCTGAAATAATATAGACTCCACACAGAAAGCATGCCAGAGTGGTAAAGTACATTCACATATGAGAATGCTTAGAAGCAATAAAATTTGTCTTTAGTGTCTTGTGTTATCCACACAAAACCTGAGTAAACCACCATATACTGTATATATAGACCGTCTACAGGTTGTACCATTTAACAGTATGTGGCAGTGTATCGTGAGCTGGGTTTTGGGTCGGTGTGTTCACATGGTATCCTAAGCTGACTGGATCAGGCACGTTGCCCAGAAGGAGATTAGTTGATTAGTTTAATAGGCTGCAAAACATGTCTTGTTTTTATGACCACACCAGGGGTGATACTATTGTGTGGCAGCTGTCTTGTGTTATGACTACCACTAAATGCTGTTTCCAGTGTCTTAATTGGGCACAAGACTACACCCAGCAGACTGTGTGTTTAGTTTTTTGGGGTTTTTAAGCCTCACTGTGAGTATGGCTTTAAGGATAGCAGTGCTCGTCTGTAAAATTACTACTTTGGTCCAAACTTAAAATTCCTCACAGTGTTGAATGGGTTGTCATAAAATTCATTCATAACTGACTGTGCTGATCATCCAACTTTCCCTCCAGCGCACTGTAAGTTTTTTTGTTTGTTTGTTTGTTTTTAGGGAAGTTTTTCAATAAATATTGAAAGTATTGCAAGAAATTTGTTACAGATATCCATGCATGGGGAAATATTATTAGCAAGTTATTAACAAGTCTAGCATCATTAGACAGTTTAATGTGAAAATGTTACATATTATAGCTTTAAATCAGTCGTACACAGTATTGTCTAACTTCTATCTATGAACATGTTGCTATGGTGTTTCTATGCACAAAATACCAAGTAATGGGTTATTAACAAGCACAACAAAGTTGATCAACCTGATCAACTTCGGTGTGACGCCACTCCCAACTCCGACATCTGAGGTAAATGGAATGTACAAGATGTCGAACATGGTAAACGTCAGCGCGTTAACTGTTAGCATGTTGGCATCCCGATGTTAGCATTAAGCTCAAAGCTACACTTCGCATAGCCGCTGAGCACCATGTCTTGTTATGACCATATGAGGAGTGGCACACTGTTGTGTGCCAGTTTGCTTTTGTTTTGACGACCACTAAATGACTTTTTCCACTGTCTTAATTGAGTACAAGACTACACCCTGCAGGGTGTGTGTTTGTTTTGGTAGATATTAAGGTAGTTTTATCCTACACTAACCTGTTGCCATCCTCTTAATCTAAGTGAATTTCCGTCTCTCTCTGCCTCTTCCTCTCTGTGAACCAAACATGGAGCGTGTTTGATCTAAGGTGTAAAATCTCCGCTATACCAAACATGGCAGTGCCTTTAATTCCATGAGTGTTGCTCTCTCTCTGTTAATGTTCACACCCAGTGCCAAAAGCTTGACATAATGTTTATCTTGGTGAACCAGTCCTGACCCACTCCATTAAAGCATCAGTGGTGCAAGATTTTCTGAAAGATATCTTCGGTTCTAAGTGAAAGTGATAGAGGCCGCATGCAGAGTATATTTTTAGTATCCACCACCAGACCAACAAATGGCACAGTCCTGCGTTTTTTTCACATTTTCAGCTGGACCCATTTTTCTGGTTGAGATTCAAAGAGGCTTTCTTGATCAGCAGCGCTTAACATTCTAATAATGGAATCCTTTTCATGTGGTTTGGAGAAAAAAACTGTTGTGTTTTCCCACCGCAGTTTAACCCCCATTACTTGAGAAGTAATTACCCTGAGTGATTTACAAATTCTTCTCATGAACTCTGTAGCACTGTTGTGGTTCCTCTGAAGTGATGACTTATTCTCTTTCTTGTTTACCCCCTACAAACACACACAATTAACCAACACCCCCTCTGCCACTTAAATTGTTGTCAGTCACTTTACATGACTAAACTGATGTATTTTCTCATTGGACAAACATTTTAGTCTGCTACACTGGGTTTATAGTCTCTGAGTCGTCATTTTGCAATGTGAGAGCTGTTTTTGGCTGTTCCTGTAAATAGTCTGGTTTAGCTATTAAAGTTCTCATGAAATCAAAATCAAAGTTTAAGTGTTCACATTTGTTTTGCACTATACAAAGACCAAACAATCACAAAAAAGTATTGTAGATATTTTCGGGTATTTTTTTTCCATTATTACTTTTATATGACAGCACAGAGGGTAGAGAGTAAAGGGATGACATGGAACAAATGGGCCACAGACAGGAGATGAACCAGCGGCCACTGCAGAGGACTGATAGCCTCAGTACCTGGGGCACATGCTCTACCAAGTGAGCTACAGGGGCACCCCATTTTTGGGTATTTTTAATGGTTTTTCTTTTCCTGCAAAATGATTAAATACTGTTGATGACTCATCCCGCACTTGGGGGTCATTACTAAATATTTATCCAATCAAATGCTTTCTTGCTCATGACGCAATAGCCTATTCCCTGTCATCAATCTGGCCTCCGCTGGTCTCTGAGGCTGTTGTTGTCCCACTGTGGCCATGATCACTGGGAGCTCTCAGTCCAGTAGAGTCCACCAACATGATTGTTCCCCTTCAACATACCAACAATATACACACCAATCAGTGTCTGTGACAGGTTCCTCCCTAACTGCCAATAACCAATAAGCACTCCGCTAACTGTTTCATGGAAACGTAAAAGAACCAGTGTGTATGATTTAGTGGCACCTAGTGGTGAGCTTCCAGATTGCAAATACCTCATCTGACTCTCCCCTTCCAAGCATGTAAGCATGCAACCCTGGGTGGCTGCAAAACTTGTGCAAAATGCATAAGAGCATATTGAGAGCTCTTATTTGGTTTGTCCAGTCTGGGCTACTGTTGAAATTTGGTGGTGCAACGTGGCACTACTATTATCTTCCATTTCTGCCACGTTCTGCCATTAGCCCTAAATCTCTGAAATCTTACACACTGGACCTTTAAAGAAACACATCAATAATCAGTTTGTAGTTCTCGCTTGAGTGAAAATTAACTAGAAGCAAAAGAAAAAAAAATCTGACCTGATTAATTCTTCTAGAAAGGCTGTTCTTCAGAAAGTTTGGCTGCCTGTCTGCTCCTTCAGTCAACTTGAAGCCTGTCATGGAGTCTGACGCCACATGACATTATTGGCAGTAGTAGCTGAGGTCATTTGTCCTCTCCCTGACAGATGGAGGGATGCTGAGAGGAAGCAAGGCACACCCTCCAAATGCCCTGGCTGATAACTGACCTCATTACAGCTCCACTGGGCATGTTTTTCTTATTCACAGAACACCATGATGATGGCTGGCTCCCCAGGAGACCTCGGCTTTTGAGCAATGCCAAGCTCTTGGACTTTCTGAGAGTTTTTCTTTACTTGGCTCGTGAAGCACAATCAGTTTCCAGGACTGCCATTATCAGCCCGAAACACATATACACAGAAATGCAGCACATCTTTAATCCCTCTACACTCGTTGTTTAGAAGAACATTCACCACTTGTAAATGTCCTGTTTGAGTGGACTGAAACAAAAGCGAGGTGAAGACAGCGCCACTTAAACATGTTATGTAAGTCTCCTTTATCTGCCCCTCACTCATCCACGCACAATACACACAAAAACGCCCCTCATAAAATTGACTCTAAACCCTAATGTTAGCCATAATATGTTGTGTCCGTGCCCAGAAGGCCTCGGTCTCAGAGGACTTTGGGTTGCAGCACTGCAGCTGTAAGTAATTCTCTCCCTCGCTGTCTCTCTCTTTCCCTCTTTCTCTCTTCATCCTCCCCTGTGTCTGGAGAATGTAAACATCAGGCGGGAGGCCAGATCTCTGCCATCACAACCTTCCTTACAGCTGATATGGAGACAGGGCAACTCTGACCGGGAGTCTGAGCCTGAATCAGTCTAATGTACACAGAGGGTAAAGTGTGATTAGTGTTTGGACTGCAATGCCGAAACATTTTGTTGACAGTT
Source organism: Lutjanus campechanus (assembly GCA_027495735.1). Taxonomy (NCBI): domain Eukaryota; kingdom Metazoa; phylum Chordata; class Actinopteri; order Lutjaniformes; family Lutjanidae; genus Lutjanus; species Lutjanus campechanus. Next base: position 5,320 of record JAJHUR010092100.1, on the reverse strand, counting down.
TAACCCTATGTTTCCCCCCTCAGCATCAACATGTCAGTCATCAATCTTATGGAGGACGTCCCTTGAAGTGTTTGCCATGGAAGTCAAACCACGGATGCAGAGCTAACAATCAAAACCATTCCTTCTTCTTATAGTGTCTCTATTTTTATTGCTGGCGACGCCGTCTAAGGATGATAAAGTCAGCCAGTCTATAGGTCAGTCACGAACTCTTTGTCTCATAGCACAATATCGCAACAACAGCTTTAGGGAACAATTACTGCCATGAACTTTGCTCTGGATATTCTTGGTCCTCAAAATATCCTTTGTAATGACGGCCATGACCTTTTGTCTTGTGCCACGATCAAGTCAAGGACAGGTCATTTTTCCCATAATCGATTTTATTCCAAGACAATATATCCACAAAACAAATTTTCCAAAGAAAATGCTGCTAAGGTTGACCCTCAGAGGATAAAGGATGATAAAGATTGCAGGATTGTCAAGAAATGCCCCACAGAGGGTTAACTCCTTTCATTTTGGACACTACATGAGGTGATTAGTGTTTGGATTTTAATCCAAAAAAATTTATTGACAGTTTTTGACACATTCCTGGAGGTCTTCCTGCTCAGCATCAGTATGGCAGTCATCCAGCAGTGTTTGTGATGGAAGTCACCTCATGGATGCTGAGTTAACAATCAAAACCAGTCCATCTTTATATGGTCTCTACTTTTATTGCTGATTACAATGCCTAGGGATGATGAAGTCGGTCAGTCTATTGGTCAGTCACAAATTCTTTGGCCCAAAGCTCTACAACAAGTTCCAGGAAACAATCACTGCCACGAACTTTCTTCTGAATTTTCTTGGTCCTCAAAACATCCTACCTAATGACCACCATGACCTTTTGCATCAGGTCAAAGTCAGGAGATTTTCCCCTGATTGACTTTATTTCAAGACAAGGTATCGACAAAACAAATTTTCCAAAGAAAATGCTGCTAGGGTTGAAGGTTATACTTTCCGTGTCCACAAGTGTATATGGGTATGCTAGGATCTGTGAGATAGAAATTTTATCATAGTGTACGTGTAGGCCATGAGTGGACATACACGCACCCAATTTGTTGTGACTCATCCATGAACATGCATGTGTGGAAAGCATCCTCCACATAGACTCCAGACAGTAGTATAGCAAAACTAATCAAATTAACTATCAGAGGCAGCTTGCTAACGATCAATGTAGATTAGCTGGCTAGTCAACTTTTGCTCTTCTAAAACTGGCTATCAGAGCTAACTAGCTAGCTAACAGTTAGCCAGCTAGATAGCTAATGTTTTGCTAACATTAACAAAGATGTGACTATGTATACGTAGCTTTTACAGGTTTTCCAGTGATACCTTTTAACCATCTTTAAAATTTGGTTTTCTTTTCAGCACATTTTCCAGCACACAGCATATCTAAGCACAGTACACAGAAAATGATCAAATCGACAGAGGTTCCAAAAGGGGCAGAGCTTAGGAAGGGTCCATTCCCAGAGGATCAAACTTAATATACTTGGTGATCCTGTGGCTTTTGGCAATTCCATCTTGCACACAAATTACTGTTACTTAATGCACAAGGCTTAATATCCTGATCCTGAACATGGTCATGCTCACCATCTTTTGTAAATATGGCAGTTCCACAACTAACCTTTTTTCTAGTGATGTAAATAACCAGTAATTAACATTTTGTTGATTTTATACAACAGTTATTGTGGGGAGTAATGAGCTACTCGTAGGGGCTTTGGACTTTTTGAACAGTTCTATATTTGATGTCACGGTGAGGTAGAAACTTCCATAAAATCCCTACAAGTACACTACAATGTTACATGAAACTCCTCAAAGGCTATTTCTCACAGAAACCCTGATTCCTGGTACCCCCAAAGATGTATACCCCCACCCAATCCCAACCTCTCAAACTGATTTCCAACCCCAAAATCCCAAGGCCATTTTTCCCCCTCTTACTACTTTCTCTGCTGAAGAATTTGAACAAATTACCTCCATATGTGTCTGAAGGAGCCCCATGGGAAAGGGGCCAAGAAGAATATACTGCTGACGGAACACAAACATTGACTTCATCAAACATCGCGAGCAGCGTGCTCTGATGCTCTCCATATGCTCACCTGGCACTGGCGACCGTTTGCTGACAGCACAGCAACATCTCGCCAGTGTGGCTCTTTATCTTCTCATGCCACATGTTGTTTAGTATCTGCGAGGAGGAGGTGGATGGAGGTTGGTCATACTTGTTCTTATCACCAGTGAGGTAACATGTCAGCATATAGAGCAGGGTTTGTGTTTCGTCAGAATGATATGGTGGCTGAAAGATAAGATTTAAATGTGTCAATCAAATGTAAATGTTTCATATGTAGAATGTAATGGAAATGAACAAAATCCCAGAACCCCTCTGTCAGGCCTCATGTGTTTTCAGCCAGTAACCAGAGAAACAACAGCAGGGGAAACGTAGCTAATGATTGATGTAGATCGACTAGCTAGTCAGCTAGTTAAAAAAAAAAAAAAAAAAAAATCAAATTAACTATCAGATCAACTTTGTTGATTAGCTAGCCAGCTTCTCCTTGCCAGTTTCTTTTACTTAGATATCCAAATTTTGAAGATGGTGGACCCGTAAAAGTGACATATAGTCACAGCATATGTAAGCTAATGTTAGCAAAAGGTGAATTAACTAGCAAGCTAACACTTGTTTGGGATTAGCTAGGTAGTTAGCTAGTGTTTTGCTAAAATTAGCTATCAGAGGTAACTAGCTAGTTAAAGATTGATGTAGATGACATGATTATATACATGAAGGTTTTACAGGTCACCTTTTAATGGTCTTCAAAATTTGGTTTTCTTTTTAAATACGATCCAAGCATGTAGCACATGCAAGTACAGGAAACAGGAAAGAAGAAAGTTGATTGAGGTTCCAAAAGGGGCTTAAGGCACGTATGCTCTACGTTAGACACATACGGACACAGATGGGGCCTTCTGTCCATACTCTGCGTTCATTTTATATGCACTTACAGATCAAACGTACCAGTACTTTTCAGAAGTCGTGGGGGCAGTGTAGCAGTTTATTTTGAAAATCAAATAATATTGCAATGTCGTTGGTCGTCAAATAGGCAGTGAAGAAAATCTTGTGATACATTTAATGCCTCACAGACTACTTATATCTACAACACTGTCCGTTTTTGCCTCTTCTCCTTCTTCGAGGCAACTTTTGACTCTTCTATTGGGTTGACTCTGAGCGGTGCCCTCTAGTGGACGCATTGTAACATCCATGCCAACATAAGGGACGCATGGAAGTATGTGGGCAGTGACGGTTATATTGTTTAAATCATGTGTGTCTATTTTCGTACATAAAGGGAGCATAAATGAGCCTTTAGGAAGGGTCAGTTTCCAGAGGATGACTCCTGATATGATAACGTGGCTGAAAGATCAAATGTAAGTGTTTCGTATGCACAATTTAATGGAAGTGAACGAAATCCCAGAACCCCTCTACAGGGCCTCATGTGTTTTCAGCCAGTTACCAGAGAAACAGCAGAGGGGGAAGCATGAGACAGGACAGAAAAATGGAGGAAAGAGGGGAAAAATGGAGCAGAGATTAAGACGGGGTATAACTTTCCCTGTGTGATTAACTTTCAGTCTCAGGTACCACACTCGTTCTCACCGAAAGCTGTATTTCCTTTGGCACCTGGCCAGAGGCTCGCGACCTTATTCACCTTCTTTCTCTCTCGTCACTCGGCAGGCGCTCGGTTGTGACCTTTCAGGCAATGAATACACGTCTCTGGAGAAAGATCACTTACAGAAAGCCTTAAAGAGAAAAATCACCCTATCAAGTAAAGCTATTTTTCAAGCAATCATCAACGTGTCTGGAGCTACAGTCCTCCCTCGATGCTGACCTCCAACATTAGGAATGCATGATTCACCGTGGGAGGAAAAAGGGTGCACTCTGCTCCTATCTAGCTGACTCCAAGCTGCAGTATAACGGAGCTACAGGTTTATCCAGAGGAATCCTGTCAGCGGGCTCTGCCTCCTCCCCAGGCAACTCTAACATCACCACAGGCACAGAGAGGGTGAGGCGGGGGGGTCACCAAGGATTTGGCAATAACAGCCTTTCCGAGTAAAAGAGGAGCTATTACATTGCAGGGGGTTTCATTGTGTAGCATTCTGTTTAGATCCACTAGTCAGCTGTTTGACAGGTCATTTAATGGTGAACAACCCAGGCAACATAAGACAGTCCAGTGTGACAGCTTGGTGATGTCCAGTATTGTTGTTGACAACAGACAGAAGCCGTATTTCCATCAATACGTGCATTCTGAAGTATTGCATTAGAGAAGGTTGACAGAAACAACTTACGCAAAAAAGGTTTTTACCGCTGTGGTTTTTGCCAAGTCACTGTGCTGAATGAGAGATGGAAACACTGAATAAGCTCTGACGAAGCAAACATTCAGCACGCCACTGATCAGCTGTTTCTGCTCCGAGAGAAGAAGAAGAAGAAGAAGAAGAGGGGAAGGGTTTTTTTCTTCTTTTTCTACTTCCTCTTTGAGGCAGTTGGCAAACACGTGTTTTTTTTTTTTTATTTCTGGCTGGTGACCTTTTCCCAATATAACTACACCTTACATACTGTAGCTCTAAACTGGTTGATGCAAACGTGCCTCATTCACAATTCCTTTCTTTCTTTCTTTCTTTTTTTTCTTTTAGGGAATGTTTCAAAAGTTCGCTACAAATTCTCTTGACAATCATGTGGAGTAATGGCTGTTGACACCCGACAAGTAAAATATATTTTAGGCCAAATTGAACAGTTTTGATTCACAACCAGCTGTGAGTTTCACTGATCGTTTTAACTTCCACAATTGATGATGTGATCACACTCTACATGCTGACTTGGCAACATATTTGGCAACAGTAAAGGCACTGACTGTTGACTCACATTATTATCATGATATCTGAATCACAGAGTGCTGACTTAATGCTTTTGATATGGAGGTAATTGCTAGCATCATGGAAACATGGCCTCAGTCTGTTCTATTAACCAGTAGGTTACAGTGAAGTCGATATTTTTATACCAACAACTGGTTAATTGTGTGTCTGTTATGATTTGGACTTTTTGTTGGTCATTTCCTGTTTTGTTTTGTAGTCTTGGTTTTCCCTTGTGTGTCTTTGTTTGTTTACTTCCTGTCTTTGTCTGTTTTCCCGCTCTTTTTTGATCATCGATTTTGTTCACCTGTTGTTGTTTCCCTGCGGCCGTGTGTTTACTTTGTAGTGTCATGTACAGGATCTACAGATAATACAAATAATACATGATGAGATGTGATATAATGCG
>JAJHUR010092098.1:0-11393 GCA_027495735.1 Lutjanus campechanus | reverse complement strand
TTTTTTATTTCTTAGTTTTATTTTTATTTCAGTCTTTATTTTTATTTCATATTTGTCTTTATTTTTATTTATTGTTTTTTTTTGTTCAAACAGGTAATGTACAAACACACCAAAGGAAAATCACGAACAAATCATCCTCCAGGATGAAGTGAACAAACGCACAGACAGCACAAGAAACACATAGACAACAAAAAATAAATACCTAAATAAAATAAGTGTAAGTTTATAAGTATGGGTACATATAGAAATGTAAAATAAACATAAAATAAGCATTATTAAATGTAAAATAAACCAAAAAACATACATAAGGATTGATTGAGCAATTTAATTTCCAATTAGTCTGTAGAGATCTTTGGCACATGCACACACTTGCAGCTGTGCTTCACCATGAATTTAAATAAATAATTATCATGATTATTAGGATTGATGAGCTTCCATCAGCAGGGACCTCAGAAGTCAGTTACAGTTGTAGCGTGTTGACAAAGTTGTCATCCTAAAAGGTGTGCAATATTCATATTTTTGTTTTAATTTGAATGGCCAGGATAACCTATATCTATAGTCAATAACAACAATTTCTTTCAAAAGAAATATGTGATAAATAATGACTTATGTCAAAATAATCCCTTAGTAGTTTTAAATAATTATTCAGCTTTTCAAAATAATAATTTAGTGTCTTAAAAAAATTATTTTGTATTTTATAATGTCGAGTTAGTATCTCAAAATAATAAATTAGTTCTTCCTGTAAGTCATTCTAATGTCAATCTTTCTCAAATTAATTATTTAGTATTTCAAAATATTGAGTAAGTATCTCAAAAAAGTGACAAATTAATTAGCCACTATTTTGAGAAAATATTTTCATTATAACTTTTAAATACTAAATAATTATTTTGAGATAATAAGTTGTTATTTCGAGAAAGATTCACATTGCACAGACCTGTAGAGCTTCTTTTTTTTCTCATCATATTGGAAGAAAAGGTTTTGTCCCTGTTAAAGGTTTTTTGGGGAGTTTTTTCAGACTCTTTTGAGGATCTGCAGCACAGGAGGCATCACACACTGTACAGATTATAAAGCTCCCAGAGGCAAACTGTGATTTCTGATAATAGGTTATAAAAAACATTTATTTGACTCTGCCTCGTCTCAATTTTTTTGACAAGATATAATATTCAACTCAGATTTTCTTTTTGCTTTAAATCGTAGCTGCAAAGATGACAAAGAGGCCAAAGACACTTTTATGATTATATGATAGAAGTCCTGTTAAAATCTATATTTAAAATATAACTTAGTAAAGCTCATGTAGTCTTCAATGTGCAGCACTGAAGGCAGTGTGATTTTTTTTTATTGCAGTGCAGTTATAGCGCCCTCCATGACCCTGAATGAGAATAAGTGAGTATAAAGCACATCTGTAAATGGATGGATGGTAACGGTGCAACTGGGGGCTTTTTTGAAGTCATATTTTTAGAGCAGAATAAAACCTCGTCACTACGTTCTCCCAACAGGTTTTGTTAGCACAGACGCCATCAAACATGAAAAATATAAAGGTCTGTGCACTCCCACGATGCTTTTCTCTACTTTATTTTCTCACTACATTAATTACAGCAGGGGAATACAGCACATATAGAGCACATACATCCAGTTTGACTCAGGTCTCAGCCCTCCAGGCGCTGATGAAGGCCACTAGAGGATTTTCTCACATATATTATCGGGCACAGACATTAAAAAAGCACAAACCGCACTCCTGATGAAATATGTTATTAAAGAATGTATGTTTTATTTCTTTCCAGTGTGAATACAAAAAAGTCCCTCCTAATTATACATGGAGGAGCACAGTCTATGTTGGAATATACAGGAATATAAGTTATAGACAAAAACTAAACATCAGTGATGGAAAAGATATTGTAGCAACCGAATATAAACAGGAAACAACAGAGGAGTCATATTCTGATAATCAGAGAAAGATATATGAGAGAGAAAAGCAGAGAAACAGATGTTAGAGTTGAGGGAGAGCTTCTGTTACACTTACAAGTATGAGAGGAAGTAACTATTTACAAATACTCAAGTTACCTGTAACTAAGCAGTTTCTTGGGGGTACTTGTACTTTTATGAGTATATTTTTAAGTCTGTACATTTATTCATACTTAAGCATGTGTTACACAGTGTCGGGGGTCTGACACCTGAGGCTCTGGAGCCTCATGTGACTTTTTATCTGCTCTCCAGTGGCTCACTGTCACTTTGACATAAACATGTATATGGATTATATTTACATTTTTATGTTTCATTGTTGCAGGTCTGTGAAAAAGTTGAGAAAACTCAAAATTTCAAGACAACATACTGCAATAGATTTTTGAGTTTTGAGCCCAACAAGTTTATCTGAAGAAATTTAATAGTAAATTATCTCAGCTAAAGATCACAGGTCAGCAAATTTATTTTTAGTTCATTTCAAAACATAAGCATTAAACATGGACCAAAAACTCTAACATCTGTTGAAATACGTTGCCTTGAATTTTTGAGTCATCTCAGCAAATTTTTTTACAGTGTAAAATGATTCCTAAGTTTGTCAACTGTTGCCAAGTGTTAATATTTTGGCAACTAAAATGTGTGGCATAGTCTGTACGTCTGTGACACGGTGCCTTGTCCCATCAATTCTGATCGTGGTTGGTCCGGTTGCGTCTCCGTGAGCTCGATATGGACACCAGAAGTCTCCAGGGAGAAGGAGAATTTAATATTTGTGGCTCCAGACGAATGAAGGGAACCTGGAAGGTTCATTAGGTTGATCCTGGGACCTTCTTGTTGAGGGGCCACTGTTCTGATCACTGAGCTGCCTGCAGAAAAATGAGAGTGGGATCTTGGTGACAGAGTTTGGGAGAGACTGGTGTGGTCCTGTTCCTGAATCTAGTTATATGCAGTTGGACTGAAAGCCTCAATGGACAAGGCGGTGACACTATAAAAACATTAAAATGGATGCTCTGTGTCTCCCTCTGGCCTTAATGAGGATTTTGACATTGCACGTCGTCTCTACTTGTTTTCCTACTTTATTCTTGGCCTTGGTACAATTTTCTGCTTTACATCACTGAGCTCCTGGAGACCAGGCGGAGTAATAAATGGCACAACAAGAGCTTGATGCACCGGGTCGGCCTCTACAGCTCTACTAGCCTGTATTTTCGTCTCTGTGGAGGTAATGATGTGATTGATTTAACACACCTCTAAGTATAAATGCTGAGAATCCCTTCGTGCTGCACCAGACGAAAGCTGAGACCTGAAACGTGCTTTATTCCCCTGCTGCTATTAAGGTGGCAGGGAAATAAATTGAAGTGCAGCATATTGGGAGTGCAGACCTTTATATTCCTCCTCCTGTTTTAGGTCACATTATGCCCACCGGCCATAACTGATGCATTCGCAGAATCCTCCGGGGAACCTCCCATTTCCAACAAAAACATGTACAGTTCAAGCACTGAACCCAACCATGTGGAACAAAGTGTTTATATGATATTACAGGGTTTCAACAAGTTAAATTTAAAGGGACAGTTCACAACAAAATCACATTTTTCCTCTGGACTGGAGTGCTTTTTATTCATCCAGATAGTTTTGGTTTTTCTCACATATAATGGGAGTAGATGGCGCTCGGCTTGTGGTGCTCAAAGCGCCAAAAAGCCGCCGTGTTTCCAGAAATCATGAGTAGGTCAAGATAATCCACAGATCTTTCTTTCTTTCCCTCATACTTTATTAATCCCCTCAGGGAAATTTCTTTTTTCTTTTTAATACACACACATGCACAAACAGGTCCTACAGACGAGGATCGTACAGGTGTCAAAGTGAGGGGGCTGCACACGCTGCACCTCAGCAGCACCTCTCCAGCTACCAGTCCACATCCTGTTCTTTGGTGGACTTAAACCAGCAATCCATCATTTCCCAAGCCAAGTCCTTACAGACTGAGCTGCTGCTGCTGCAGCTGCATCGTTTTGGAGATAAATTTTTATACTGGTGTTTTTACTTCTATTGGGGAAAAAACCACAAGTAGAGGATAACAGCTGCAGATGTTTATGGTCAATAGAGCCCACGTTGAGGGAACTGTGCACACTGTGAAGCAAAAATGTCCTGAAATTCGACAAGTTAAAGGTGTGTATTTCCCCCTTTGTGCCCATCAAATTGCCCCCCCCACTGACAGCATTTGGCACAATCACTCTGACTTGAGGTAGGCAACAAAATAACGTTGACTACCTGTGTGCCCCTGCAGAGTGCAGAGATCTCCTTCACTCCAGGTGAGTGCAGAAGCTGACCTTGACTAACGGGTTTAGTTGAAACCCAGAAAGCGCAGGAATCAGGAATCTGCAGGCTCATATGCACAAATAAAGCTGGTGGGCTGATGTGAGACCATAAAGCCAGTCAGGCTCAGTGAGGGGGAAGAAAACTGCACTGTTGTATTTGTGCAGATGGGAGGACCGTGTCTTCTTTGGCAGAGGATGATAAGAAAGTAGGCAGTGAAAACACAGGCTGCAACAAAACTAACCCTTTATCTTCTAATTTGGTGCACAGCCTCCACTCCTGAGCAATCATGGTCACTGCAGACTGCCAGACACCTGCACGGCATCGACGTGGTGCCTGCACACCTCTCATAGCAGACTTCAAAGGCCCGGAGCCGAGGCCGCCCTGCCAGCCTGCTCTCTGTTCATACGAGAGGCACAAATTCAATTCTAGAGAAGATTGACACCTCTGCTTTCTCACAGGGTTGAGGGGTTCATTTCATATTCTCTGAGAACAATCAGCAGTCTGGAACTAATCATTGAATGCAGTCATTTATCAAATCCACCAGGTGGAGCCAGAAATACCACCAGAGCTTTAACAAGCTGCTCAGTTTCCTCAATGTAGTGTAAAGTCATCTCAAAATCCCCTTTTTACACATAGGATGGCTTTTAGTTCTTAAAATAGGCTCATCTGCAGTATTTCATGCTGCATTAAACTGATTTTATTGTATGTTATTATACTGCAGTGCTGTCGTGAGAGGGTGGAACAAGATGTGCAGTTAATTCCTCTAATAACGGTGTTTCACCGCATGTGTTCTGTAACCAGCAGACATGTGAGTGTCTGAAAGGGGCTAAAGCTTCTTTTCATGTTCAGGAACAATTCAAGCTCATCTCATTTCATCAAAGAGCAGGCGCTCACTCATCTGACACATTTTAAAAATAGTTTAAAGAACTATTCAGGTCAGACTCTCGTATATAAAAGCAGTCTGTCTTTGGATCAGTCCCATCAACACATTCTGCATGAGTACCAACAAAATGGCGTCATAACATCAACAACAATTTCAAGTATATCATTTGTTGAAGCTGATATGGTTCTAAAAATCTTCATTTACATGATGGCTGTGAAGGTTTGTCTGTGACAAAAAGCATTTCATGATCCCTTTAGTTCAGAGGTGGGCAGTTATTTTACATGCTGCTGTGGACCAGACACAAATAATATAAGGTCCTAATAGTCACAAACTTTCTAATAATAAATGGTCAGACGTGTTCTATACAGGGCAGAATACATGACTGAATTGCCATGTGATGAATTGTGGGGTAAACGTGTTGTTTTACAGTGAACCGTGCAGGCTGCTGACAGGCTGGAATGATAGAAGAACATAAACAGCATTGATGTACATCACTGAGTGAATAAAGTTACAGTTTAATATAATAGATAGAGTTCATTATCATCACCAATTAACACAGCACTGAGCCCTTTCAAAATAAAGGTCTGATAACAGTTTAATGGTAAGCAAGATGTTATTTCCATGACGGCCTTGTGGGCCACATGAAACCTTTCAGTGGGCTGCATTTTGTTCAGGTCTGCTTTAGTTTCTCCATCTAAAATCAGTCTGTAATGCATCTCTAAGAAACTGTGATTTAACTACATGAGCCCACTGTTTCAGTTCATCACTGACAGCATCTCTCTGTCTTTCCTTGTTTCTTCTTTGCCTCAAAACTGTCCAATCCAACAAAAGGCTAAAAAATATATATATATAAAAAAGAAAATCATCACTTTTAAAGTTAGTTTCACCTTTAAAACTTCCCACCAATTACAATCTTTTCTTACAATTGTAGTATTATTGTAGTCTTTAAGTTAGAACATGTTGAGATCCTTGTTGTGATGTTTGTGTGGTCACAGGAGCAACAACAGACTCACTTTAGACCAGAAGAAGGCAGTAAAACAAGACTTTTTCAGCTTGGTGTCAAATACATTAGTACACTGTTGATACAATGTCGTCGTCAGTTTTTATTAGAAATGAAATTTCATGAAACTTTCCTTTTAAAACAGGCAGATGTGTTCCAGGCTGAGAGGAGTCATTTGTTTTCTTGGATGTGTCTCATTCCAAAGTGTCACAAACCCACAGAGGCGAATATGTCATCGATGTCATCGTGGCCATCAGAGTAGGTGGTCTGAGGTGTCACCCTGTGTGCGCTCCTGTTTCTTTGGTTGTTCCTCGACAGTCCAGACACTGATAACTCCGTCCTCTTCCTTCGTCTCTTTGCCCGGTTCTTTTTGACACCAGCTCTCATCGCTGCAGACTTAAATCTGCTCCTGAGCGAATGAAAACGAGTTCTCAGGTGATCATTTCTCCTCATCACAGCAGAGAACCAACACGTTCTCGGCGCCGTCCCCTGAGGAGATGAAGCCCAGAAAGCTGCCCGTCTGAAGGTCTTTAACTTCCTCTGGAGACTGAGGAGGACAAATCATACATGCACAATTAATATTAGTACCAATTGTGCTCACAGATTGAGACGTCGTATTTTTACTTCAAGAACTCTCAATGTTTTATTTGGTGCATATGTGCAAGTACAGCAAGAAAAACTGAACATTATTAACTTAATAAAGCAGATTGTATGTATTGAATTGCATTAGATTACACAGCTGTACCTAATAAAGTGGCCACTGAGTGTAAACAGTGTTGCTCTTACTTGTATCCTGCTGCCTCTAAGCATTTCATCCTTTGACACTTTAAATGCAGGAAGGTTAAGAGGCGTTTTTGCTTTTCCATCCTCTGAGATTTGCACCACTGGATCATTTCTTCTAGACGAGTCGCCATGTCTGTGAACGTCGTCGCCTCCCTGATTTGTTTCTTGAACTTTTGTTTCTTGTCAGCCTTGTGTGTTTTCTGTGGGGAAGGATGTAATCATTAGATAAGATTATCAGATGACAACACAATCAGGAATACGTGAATGGATAAATGTTTCATCTGCTCTGCTCACAAACCTCTGTAAAGTTCCTGAAAACTTTGAGAAAAGGCTTCAGGCCAGCGTCAGAAACTATGCCTGAAAAAATAGAGAAGAAATAATAACATTTGAATGAATTTACTCTATATTTTCAAAAGCTGAAAAAAGTTTAAGTAAAGAAGTAAAGTAAATTATCTCAACAAAACTAAAAGAGTATGAGTTGGGCTCAAATCTCAAAAATATATTGCAATATAATATACGTTGCCTTGAAATTTTGAGTTGTCTCGACTTTTACACAGATGTACAACAATGATAAAGGGAAATTAAAACGTAAAAAAATAACCATTATTCATTCCATCTAATTTTTTGCCAAAGTCACAGGGAGCCACTGCAGAGCAGCTTCATGTGGCTCCGGAGCCGCAGGTTTCAGACAAATAACAACAGGTGAACTTTATTAACTGTGGTTTCAAATCAGGTATCAAGAATGATGGTCTTTCTCTTACTGGTGCAACCAAACTGTTGGTATATGTGACATCCCTACTACTCATACTGCAGCATTTTGGAAGCATTCTGCATGCTGCACCAGTTCTCCAGGTGCTGTATTAACCAGTGATGAAGGGAAGAGGCAGAGAATGAAAGGAAAAAGATCCACACCTCTTTGAATAGCAACACCCAGATCTTCTTTCACCTTCCTCTTCTGTCCCTGGTTCTTCTCTTTAACAGAAGACGTCTTCCTGCTCTGCTGCTTCTCCTTGTGCTCTCTGGTGTGGGAAACACCTGCTGACTGTTTGGTCTCTAAGATCGTATCAGAGGGACCCAGGAACTGAGCCACATCTGCTGGCAGTGAGAAGTGTGTGAGGAAGGGCATGGGCTGAGCGTTGGCTACCTCTCTGAGGAGCTTCAGGAGCTGCTGGTACAGAGCAGACAGGCCGAGCAGGATCCCACGACAAATCACCCTGATGAGCACAAAGGCAGGTTTAGACTTTGAAAAATATGATTGTGATTATTTAGACTGATATTACAATTACAATATTGAAAATGACTGAAAGCCTTATTCTGATTCAGATAAAATTTCGATAAATTGTGCAGCCTTAGATTAGACAAACACAAACTGTATGTTGTTGAAATGCTCCAGAGATTAATTCATAGTTCACTGTTTGACCACTGGGTGTCGCTGGAACACTGTCACTCATGCTCAGGTTACTGTTGTTGTCAGTTGTTTGACCCAAAAGGGAAAAAGGGTTTTTGATCGCTGCTGCACTGAAATGTTTGTCACACTGGAAGTTGAATGTTTGACAAAAAAAGGATGTTGTTCATATTTATGCACGGAAGAAATAAAGAGACAAATAAAGACATCTCAGTGGCCAACTAACAAGCTAGCTCCGACACAAATCAAACTATTCAAAACAGATTTTAATTCTGCATCTTCCAGCGTTGTGAGGACTCACCAGAGACGACTCAGCATGCTGGTTATCACCATATTCAAGATGACAAACTCCCACTTCATCTGCTGGTTCGCGAGTCTGAAGAAAATCTACTGTTAAGGGCAAAATCATGAGGTAAAATCAAGACTGTCGGATTTAAATCAGACAATCAGAAAATATCAGATCTCTGTCAGGTGACTCCTCGTGTCTGCGAACAGAAAGGATACAAGAACGCTCTGCTGCAGCGATTCAACGTGCAGCTCATCAGCTGGGCGGCTCCCAGAACTCTGAGGCAGAGCCACTCCAGGAAGGGCTGACTGGGGACATCACACTCACCAGCTTTGAGACTGAGCCCTCTAAACACACACACACACAGATAATTATATCCTCCCACATTAAACTAAATACATCACTGCTGTAATGTGTGTATTTAAAGAATATAAGGATGCAAACTACTATGGTTTAACTAATCTGCCAGAGAGCAGGGCTGGCCACTACATCTGTATTATATCGATAATGTGATATGAGGTTTTGGGTAATTTTTGGTATTGTTACATTGCAATATTGCATAAGTGTTGGTGTCTGTTATTTTCATTTACCCATCTAGTCATTACATCCACATTACTGATGATTACACATTAAAAAATCTCATTGAGTTCATATTTCCTTAAAGCACCAACAGTCAAAACAACAATACTGTCGTAATATCAATGTCAAGGTATGTGGTTAAAAATATAGCCTGCAACAAGATACCTGGGGAACCGAAACTTAACATTAATGAAAGCACACACTTGTTTATTAGGCTCTTGATTGTTCAGTCATATTGTAATTATTTTGACAGATATTGCCATTACAATGTGATTAATGATTAGTGGGAACGATCATTTTTGCATCACAATTTGTATTTTCACAGGGGGAAAAAAAATCATATATGTTATTGACATTACTGGTCTGAAGCTCCGGTGATCAGTTTCTTTTACCATCTGCATTTAATTTCTGCCAGCTTTAACAGACTGTGTGTGTCATAAATGATAAAACCTGCATTTGATGTTAGCTTGTATGTTGTTAAGCAGTTAATAAAATGCACACTGAACCAGAGAACCTGCCTTTTAATTCTGTTGGGACTCAGCTCTGTGAGCTCCTGAAGAGCAGAATCCAGCTTCATGATCTTCAGCCTGTTTAAACATTGTTCCACCTGAGAGAGACCAGACAGAACAGGGAACTCCATAATTCACACTGTACTCAATACTCAATTATGATTTTAAAAGTCACCAAGTAAATCACATTGTGTAATGCATAGTTAAGTGGGAGTGAAAGTACAGAACTGTAAAACTATTAAAATTGTGATGACTTCTATGCAGCATTACAGCCCCTATTTTTTTCTGCGGTTTGGATACTGAACTTGGCCATATTGTGATTTCATTACAGTTGTGATTAATCGTTCAGCTCTCCTCTGTCCTTCAGTGGAGAACCAGGTGTCCTCACCTGCTGTAAGCCTTTGTACGTCTTGTTTCCTCTGCAGCTGTTACTGAGGACGTACAGCAGCTCGTACAGAACTCGAACCTCCGTTTGAAGAATCTCACTGCGGATCAGCTTCAGAACCTTCTCGTTTTCCACCAACACGGTTCTAACGTTTGTATCTGCAGAACAGAAACATCAGGTCATGTTAAAGAACATCAACAGTGCTGAGGGCAGATCCATACCCTCCCACGTGGGTTGAACGCAGCAGAATATGCAGCGTCTTTAGCTCAGTTATGCCCCAAACATCACGTGACACAGCTAACATTTAGCTTATTAGCATCCGAACCGTGGGCCGTACCTGTCGTTGAGCTGAAATGTACACGAACACTAGAAACGGCACTGGGAAAGGGAATGTTTACTCTGTTCCACAGTTCTCCTGCCATGCTTTTTCTGAAACAAAATATGCGGAAGTCGACCAGCCAATGGCATTACAGTAAATACACACGTCACGAGTTCGCGTTAAAGGTACAGCGAACACAGTCGTGCTCTTGTCTCGCGTTACATTAGAAAGTGAAACAGCAAACAGATGGTCCAATCTTCCCATTTCGTTAACTGGCCGTGTCAATATTGTCAAGATGAATGTCTTGCCAAAATGTTTATATCTATTCCTTTACAGCTCCCATCTAATTTATTACCTAAAATAAAAGAAATAATAAATAACTTTATCTGGAATAATAAACGCCCTAGACTCTACCTGCCATATGAAAGAGGAGGGCTCCAAGTCCCAAACCTTCTTTGGTACTACTGGGCAGCCCAGATTAGAGCAGCTATGTATTGGTTCTCAGACAATGCTGCAATACCCTGAGTTACAATAGAACGTGCCACTACATCTCTTTTACCCCTAAACCTGTACTTGTATTCTGACACATGTAAAAACTTATTAAAAAACACCCATAATCCACTTGTTAAGAATACAATAAGAGTCTGGTATAAGGTACAAGCACACCTAAATATTGTCTCAGATTTATCATGTTTTACACCAATATGGGGAAACTGTGGATTCTCTCCAGGCAGAGCTGACCCTGGCTTTAGGCTGTGGGCAGAGAGAGGGATTAGCAAAATTATGGATATGTATGATGACAATGATGTACTCTGTAGTTGTAATGACTTGCAAAGAATCTACAACATCCCTTCAAAACATTTTTTCAAATACTTACAAATAAGGAGTTACATTCTAACTACACTTAAACAGTCCTCTTGCAGACCTCCTTTGTCTAGCCTCGAGAAAGCTGTATTAGATCACCTTCAAGGCCGTGGCCAG
>JAJHUR010092097.1:0-16252 GCA_027495735.1 Lutjanus campechanus | reverse complement strand
AGTAGAAACAGCATGAATTTGTGCTCATGCTGCAATCACATCTTTAAACCACCTGGGTCACAAATAAAGGCCTGAGATAATTAGGTTATTATTTTTCTCAGATCATTCAGCCATGAAGAGAGGGAGGGACGTAAAAACAATCATTTAACAACCACACAAGGCAAAATCTATTGTAGAGATGCCAGCTTCCACACAGACAAAAGCCTCAATAAACCACAACGCTACGCAGCAAGAGGTCTGAATAAGGAGCTCACGGCTCTCAGTTTCCTCAACTAGAAAAACTGGCTCTCTTGCTCTAAGTGAAACAGTCGGTGCACTCACAGTATGTGTGTGTATGTCAATCTCACAGCTCAGTGCAGCTATCAAACTTTAAACACATTAAAGTTATTTTACGCATGAAATTAGTGTCAAAGTCACAAATGTAACAAATCATGAAACAACCAAAAGTCAAATGAGCTTCATATCACATGCATGTGGGTGATGTGTGACAGTGCAAACAGGCGGAACAGAAAAAAAAAAAATCCACTTTAGATTTTAGATTCTGATCTTCCCTGACGTGATTGAATTGAATATGTCCAGCGTCAGCGGGACGTAATTCTTCTCTTTTTCATCCAGGAAGTAGAGAGGGTCCGTTATTTGATTTGGATCGAAGCCCTCCTTCACCAGTTTTGTCTTCACGTGCTTGAACGTGCCCGTAACGTCCAGGGAACTCTGCAACCAGTCACAGAACCATAAATTACTGCAGAGAGGATGCAATAACGCTCTCAAGACTAGAGATATTAACGATCAATCAATTGTTTGTGCCTCATAAATTAATATTTCACATAACTGCTGTGCCGCTACACTGAGAAAAAGACGTGCATTTTGTGTTTTATTAATTATTAAAGGAGAAATCTGTGATATATTTACTGTAATAAACCATATAATGACGATAGGTCATGGGGAAGAAGGGGACAGGGTGCAAACAGCTCACTTCAACCATAATCATATATTAAATTGGATTTCAACCTATTTAATATACAATCTGTAGCTCCAACTCGCCACTTTGACTGAAGTACTCATTTCTGCATGTCCAGCTGTGACATATTTCTCCTTTAATGATTAATTGATTTCAGTTAAGAAAAATGTACAAAATTTGTAAAACTTCTCAACACAAGGCTGAGCAAACTTACCTGAATCCTCAGAAAACGTGGCCTTGCGTAGTTCGGCAGGAATTTCTCGACCTGTTCAAAAACAGCTGCAGCGTCAAACGTCTGTCCTTCACGTAAAGTAACTGCAGCCATCCCAGCTCTGCCCGCCATACCTGCACAAGAACATTTACATAAACAGAAAGCCTGCGTTACAAACTGAATGAATGAATGAATGAATGTGGTTGTTTGCAAAGCAGGGAGGGTTTGCTGAGAGATGCCATCAGCAGCATTGCCTCATGGGATCATGATCATCAATCAATTTGCATCATCAATTTGCTTCTGCAATTGAGACAAAAAGAACAAAGAGAAAATGTGCAGTGACATTTATCTGGTCAATTAACTATGAGCTTTGACCACCGTAATATAATCAGTTCATCTTTGAGTCCAAGTGGATATTTGTGCCAAGTTTCAAGGTGTTGTGGAAATGTTATGTTCACAAGAATGTGATGACCTGAAAACCTGCAGCAATTGTGACAAAATGTAGTGTAGTAAAACTACCTGGCACCTCGACTCCGTACACGTTGGCTTCTTCAATGCAGTCAGCAAGCGTGATGATGTCAGACACCTCAGTTGTAGACACGTTCTCTCCTTTCCATCTAATTACAATTTAAAACAAAAAAATAATAATTACTGCTGCGTGCACTCAGGTTTTAAAGCTTTAAATTAAGTGGCTGAAACAAAAGAAGAACTTGCCTGAAAGTGTCTCCAACTCGATCCTTAAAGTAGATGAAATTGTCCTCGTCAACGCTCATCAGGTCGCCAGTGTTGAAGTACACGTCTCCTTTCCTGTAGACATCATGCAGCCTCTTCTTCTCAGTTTGCTGCAGGTCTCCAGTGTAGCCAAGGAATGGCGTAGTGGGTGTTATTTCACACACCAGAAGTCCAGGCTCACCTGTGGAAATACAGGAGAGGTAATCTTAGTTAAATGACAGGTGATCCTGTACTCACTCTGACACCTGTGCGTTAAAGCACAAATGAAACCGGTTCTTTTTATGGTGTACTATCCCAACCTTTTTGAATCATGGTGCACGCATCAAATTCAGTAAGAATGTGTACAAAAAGCTAAATTTATCAGCTTCAACATTAAATCATTTCACCTTTTCACTGTATTCAATTGAGTGTAAGTCAAAAAAATCTTGCAAATCATTGCATTCTGTTTTTATTTACGGTTTACACACCATCCCAACCTTTTTGGAATCAGGGACAGAGAAAAGTACGAATGTACTCCTCTGGACAAGATCAGCACCAACTGCATTTTAGCCACCTTAAAAAAATCAATATCAGTTTACAACATAAGTGTTTGTTACATTTAGAATATTTTCACTGCTTTACTTTGCCGTTAGTCAGCTTTTTCTGAAGGGAAACTGCCGTTCAATGAGCCAAATATCGCTCTCTCCAAAGCAACCGGACTCCTTTGGCAAAATCTGTAATTCTACCTCACAGAACTTTTCTACCGCTGCCATATGCTATATTTAGAATATTTTCACTTTATCTTGCAGTCAGAGAGCCTTTTCTGACATGAAACTGTTGTTATGTAAGCAAAATATTGCTCTCTCCAAAGCAATCAGAAAAAAACCTAATTTAATCTTGCAGAACACAGGAGTTGTTGGACCGTTGCGTGTTTCTGTAGGTGGCTAAAAAACATTTTGCTGCTGACCCCGTCCACACCAGTACTCCTGCTGCTTTTCCAAACTGGGGGCGTGCTGACCGCCATCTAGTCTAAGTAATACACTTACTATGGACCTCACACAACCCCATTCCAAAAATTCCAAACTATTCCTTTAAATGTTTCTATTTATTCGTGGACATGACCTCTGTGTCCTCAATGGTACCTACAGCCCCTCATATCAATGCACCTTTAGCAGCCTTGATGCAGAAACCAGCAGCGTCCCTCAAAGGCTTTCCTTCGTTGACATCAAATTTGAGCAAAGAGTACGGACAAAATAACTGCAAGATAAGAAAAAAAACTTGTTGAGTAACAGGTTTTACTTTTCATAATGTGGAATGAAAGATGGATCTTTACCCGGTGGAGGAAGGTGTCCCGCCCAACAGCTCCGATCTTGTCGCTGTAATTCAGCAGACCAAAATTCCCTTCTGTCGCTCCGTAAAACTCTCTGATACCAACGTTTCCAAACCTATTTATGAAGTCCTTCCAAACATCTGGCCTGATCCCATTGCCTATTGCAAGTCTGACTTTGTGGCTTCGATCGTTGAGTTTCTGTCAGGGAAGAAGAACAGTTTTGCTGGGTTTTTTTAATTATTTCCGGAGACCTTTAACGTGTTGGTACCAGCAATGTTGATGCTGTGACCTACGGCACATACCTTTGGTGTGTTGCAGAGGTAATGCATAAGCTCACCGATGTACTGTATGATGGTGACGTTATATTTTCTGCAGTCATCCCAGAACCGAGATGCAGAAAATTTACTCCTTAAAGCCACGGTGGATCCTAAACACAGCAACAGGATGACAAAAACAATCTTAAAAAAGGATAGGTCCATATATGTCTTTTTGTCAAGAAATCAATGAAAAGACCAACTGATGCTACTAAAAACTAGAAGAGCGCACTCAGTGGAGTACAGATCCCCAGCAGGCAACAGATGGTGAAGCACCTACTGCAATGCCACCACAACTTCCAGATACAACAAGCGTTCCTGAAGTTATTCCAAACCTTTGTCTGTCTGGCTCCCGTGAAATGAAGGGACTCATTTCACAGGATTGTGTTTCCAAATTTAATTTGCACGGATGCATTTTAAACTAGATGTCATTTAACAGCATAAATCATTTTCATTTTACTACTTGGAAAGACAGAAGGTGCATGTTTCAACCATTTATGCATGACATAAATAACATCAGCCTGTGGTTGCTGCTGGATTATTTCTTGGTTGTGACACATTTCTCACCTTCGTCTTTATTTTTCTCCTAAACACACACATAAGGATGTATATATTTTGTTTACCAAATCAGAATTTCTATTTTTTTCTATTTTCTATTTTTTTCTTCAAATTAGTTCAGCTGCATCACAATCTTTCCAGGTACATCCCAGCAACTGGCACAGTTATGCTGCGTTCCAGACTATGTCAAAGGTAAGAATTTCTGTTATCAGATTTCCAATTTTCTGACATGGACAGACGTGGACAAAGTCTTTCACATGCAGTACTGGAAAAATAAACAAAACAACATGGATGACCCTGACACATTTACGAGTTTACTGGCAAGTGTACACACACTTGAACCCTCAGCAGTGCGCAAAAAGACGCGTCCTGCAGAACAGGTTTTTACTATACAATAGTGTGTATCGTTTTATTTTTTTTAGCAGGACATTGGACATCTTATAGTTCTGAGTTGTCTGGAACGCAGAACCCTAGAGCACCAAAATGTGTATTAATCCGCAGCTGAAAATAGTTCCCAACAAACTTGTCATTTACTAAATTTTTTGTGCTGTTTGCTAAAACTAAAGTGTCCAGCTGTTTAAAGAAATTACTAAGCCTCAAAAAAATAAATTTTTGTCTTTGATTTACAGATTTAGGTCCACTGCTGGTATTGTCGTCTCACAGGGGGCCCATTTCAATGTACTACAAAAAGAAAAAAGTACCACAAAAAAGTGCAATATTTCTGAAAATGTACGTTATTATTTCCATTTCTAACATATGTTCCTCACACTTAACAAAAAGTCGTTTCAATACATTATTTTAGTTAGCCGCACACTGGACACAAACTCAGCACCTCTTGTGTAAATAATTTTGTCTTTGCTTGCATCAAGCACTGAATTGTGTTTTTATTTCAATTGCATATATAAGGGTTGTTAAAACATATATACATAAACATCACATTCACATCATACAACAGGACAAACAGACTGACAGCAGCCTTCTGACTTAACAAAATCACTGATGCTATTAAAAATGTTCAGTTTATCAAATACCAAATAAAACAGATGTGTGCATACCCTTGACAAAGGCTGTGGCGACACCGACCATGGCAGCGCTGTGATACAGAGGGAGGGTGATATAAATCACATCTTCTGAGTTCACTCCTGCTGAGGACAGAAATAACGCCATGACCCACAGTTTGGCGTGAGTGATCACAGCTGCTTTAGGCAGACCTGTTAAAGAGAAGCCACAGGTAAATGTAGTGCAGGTACTGTTTATTTCACTGTTGAATCCAGACCATTTAACACCTGAAGCGGCTCACCTGTCGTCCCCGAGGTGTATATGTAGATTGCTGGACTCAGCAAGGTTAAATGTGACCTGAAATCCTTGGGTATAGGCTCAGAGGAGGCGCAGCTCATCTTGTCTTTGAAGCTCTCCACATCTGCGGTTCTGCATCTGTCGGCCAGGATGAACACGGAGACCTGCTGCTCCAACAGACCGGGCAGGATCTCCTCCACAGCGTCCTCTAAGTCTGGAAATAAAACCAACTGAGCATGTTCTCTGCAACTGAAAGACACCTCTCCTCACCCTCCCCTTCCAAACGTGTGGGAGAAGTGGCCACAAAACTTGTTTGTTTGTAGATAATTAAGATAGATAAGATAATTAAGCAGATAATAAAGTAACAAAAACACAATGATTCTTCAGGTGAATATACCCCATTGAAAACATGCTCATGAATATTATATTCCATTTCTACCATGTTCTGCCAATAGAGCCCCTAAATTATATACACCGGTCCTTTAAATTATTAAGAAATGGTATATTAAAAATGTAATCCTGATGTTTTTGCTCCTCCTCAGCTGTATCACACATCAGTGGTGGGGAATATACAGTGAAAAAGAGGGTGAGTTTAGTCTCTATTGGCAAATGATTAACTTAGTCCAGCCACGAGACAAATAAGACTCAACACGTCATTGTGAGGTACATAAAAGGATAGTTCACCCAAATTCATATAACGTGTCTTGTTTTTTCTGTAACGCTTTTGTTATGACCCTGGCTCATTTTGCTGGAGTTTCCTCTGTCCTCCCCTCAGTGCATGTGTGAGCGATTTCTCTCTCTCTCTGTCTGAAGTTGTGAACAGGTGGTGCCCAGTGATTGGCCCATTCGGCGTGATTGCTGCCACAGGATTGGTCAGGAGAAGGACCGCAACCTATTTGAGCCTCCAGCCGGCAGCACCCTGTCTGCTTTCAGCCTTCCCGACCAAAGAAAGTGCTCTTTGTTGTAGTTTGTGTAGATGTGTAAGTTGAGTAGCAGACCTCCTACGAGAGCTTAGAGGAGGTATTTTGTTGCACTCTGCAAATTTTGGAAGACCTGTTGAGATTCTGATAAAGTAAATTACAACTTGTTTATTTTGAATCACACTTTTCTCCTTTTTTTCACTCCTGATTTAGGAGTTAGATTAGTTAATTTGTCATTTATTTATCTTTTGTTTTAGTTGCAAAAAAAATGCCATTTTTAACTTTGCGTGCTTGTGCTGCTGGCCTTTGGGAGTGGGAAGAATGGTGGACCGACACATCGTGTTATGTCAAGGGTTCCCCTTGACCAGGGGCATAACATGATACTCTGTAATCACTCTGGGGTTACTGTGTAATTTAAAAAAAAATAATGCTGCACCAGCACAATACCTACTAATATAAATATGTACAGAGTAACAGGATGGTATGAGGGTGTAACAATTTAGTATTTTACAAAGAAATTCTACTGTAGACAGGATAAGTTAGTTACACACATAACAAGGGGAGAACTAACAGTGGTTTAAAATGCAGCCCACGTCCTGCAGGTAAAATAAAATAGTTAATATGTACCAAGTGGTTAAAAAATAACTAGTGTAAGTTACTGTTTAAATATATATAACAAAGGGAGAGGTGTCAGTGGTTTATAATACAGCCCACATGTCCTCTTATATAATAGTTAATATATAATAATAGAATAAGTACCCGGTAGTTAAAAGATAACTACAGTATAAATTACCTTTAAATTTATCACATCCAGATATTTAATCAGTAGATCATACTTAACCTGAAATAATAGAATATGTATCCAGTACTACAGTATAATTTCTTTGTAAAATCCCAAATATTTAAACATGTGTCGTAGAAATTCTTTGCCTAAAATAGTGAGAGTTGTTGGTTCTCTGGAGAATTACCAGGTCAGTGAGATGAATCAAATCTCTTTACTTCTTCCAGATATTAACCATGTGCCAGTACAGCAGCCTTCCTCAGTACAATGTCCCATTGATTTTACTTTCATCTCACCGTCATCTTCCTTCCTCACAACTTAGACACAGAATCCCAAAATCAATGCATTGATTACTAATCAAAACTGTTCATCTTTCACAGCTGCAAACTGCTCAACTCTTCTCTCACACTTAAATATAGATTGAAAATGATCTGTAACATTAGCACATTTACTCAAGGTGTGCATAAGTTATATGCATAAACAAACAAAACTCAATTATTTGACAAAAGTAAATACTACCATACTATTAACCTGTTCTATAAATAGATACCATAATGTTACTGTAAACCGGTATATTTCCAGAATACTCATATTGAGAGAAAAAGCAAAAGTTATGCAATAAAAATTAATGTTTTTTAATGTCCTTCCTTCAGTGTTATCCATAATTGGCACATATACACAAGTCTAGTCTCTCTAGATTTGGTCTAATCTCAGAGATATTCAAAAAGTGTTGCAACCGTCCCCAGAGACTTAATTTTTCTCAGTTACTCCGTGTCCTCCCCTATTTTTCTTCTTCTACATGAATAAGATTTGGCTTGCAGTAATTCTGCAGCATTTTGCATTATTTTGGATATTGCAGACATAAAATGCAAAGCTCACCTTGACCTGCGATCAGAGTCTTGGCTCGGCTGCAGTTGAAGCAGTGTAACAAGGACTTGGATCTGATGTTGGAGTTGAGAAAGGCAGCGGAACATCCGATCTTCATCAAACCCAACCACAGCCACAGAAACATGGGCTCGTTCCTGAGGAACAGCGCTACGGTGTCGCCTTTTTTAACCTGTCCGGTCTGCAGCAAAGCTCTGGCAGCTTTGTTACTGAGTTCATCAGCATCCCGGAAGGTGTAAGTCTCATCTTCGTACAGTAGCAACGGCTTGTGTGGCTGCGCCTTCGCCTCCTCCAAGAACTGGTCCAGGGGGAAGTAATTAGTCTGAATGTATTTTCTGATGCGGCTTCCTGTTTTTAATCTATTGAGCACGAAGCGGACATCCCGCAAAAAGTGAGGATGGCGGAATAAAAGGCCAAGAAAAGGCACGGCAGCCAACACGAGCCACACAATCATGTTCACCTGTTGAGATCTGCAGTGTGCAGGAGGTTGTGTCAGGTCAGAGGGTTTTATACTTGAGGGAAAAAAGGAGGTCGGAGCTCAGACAGGGAGGAGGAGCACCAGACACATTATCATGATGTTTACCACAGAGTTATAAACTAACTTAATATGATTTAGAGCCAACAGAATATAAACTGCTGTGTTCACTCATGTGAAGTCCTTGTTTCACCTGAGCGTTTACGACATTATTTACTGTTCACTGTGGTCCAAAGGCCAAGGTGATGTCCCCAAATGTCTTACTTTGTCCACAACCCAAAGATATTCAGTTTACTTTAACACTGCAGCTATTGATTCTTTTAGTGATCAAGTAATCTATCAATTATTCTGGTGATTAATCGAGCAATCGGATAAGAAATATTGTGAGTTCTGCAATTTTCTCTATTACATTATTTTTGCTTTATTTAAGAGAAATGGTAGAAATACAAAAGAGAAAATAAAGACAGGTCTCTTAAATGAATAATTCTAAATGGCTAAAGTTAAAGTAACTTTACTTTTACTGTAGGACCTTGCTTAATACTTTTTACTTTAGTACCAAAGTAAAAGTATAGGTAATAATGTCTGCAAAAACCACGAACAGAAGATGTAGGTCACGGTTTTAACTGGAACAGTCACCAGAATGCTTTTCTTCTGGAGCAGGATGCCCCCAGACTCCCTACAGGGGACTGGTTTACCAACATATCACCTTTTTCTCCTCTTGTGAGTTTGCAGGTCTGCAAGAGTACCATTAAATCACCATTACCATACGTGATTTTTCAAAAAGGACAACAATTACATGCAAGATTTTTACTTGTTTTGGTGGTTGGTTTGTTTTTACTGAGGTAAAGAATCTGAGCACTGTTTCCATCACAGCAGGTCAATGATCAGTGTTTTGGTGACGCTCTGTGGCTCAGGGAATACAGTGTTTTATTTATGGCGGCCCACCACATTATTTTTTTTTTCATTTTTCAATTTCAGTACCCACCCCTACATGACACACACTGCGCTAGTTAACTGATGAGTAGATGAGTACAGAGTGAGAAGCTGAAATCAGAGAATTCGGACGTTTAAAAAAAAATCCTCAGTAGCTGCATATTAATTTAATAGTTGACAACTAATCGATTCATTGTGACACATAATATAATATATATCAGGTTCAGGACACAATAGGATTTACTGCAGAGCCTCAGCTCTAAAAAAAAAAGAAAAAAAAAGAAAAAGAAAATCCTTTTTAGTTTGTAAAAAGATAAAATTTATTAAAATGAATTAAAGCAATATATATATATAAAAAAAAAGACATTTATAATCTATGCACAGCATATCTCATTAAGAAAGGGATAATGTACAGTGAGCAGGTCATTATTTTGAAATAAACCCGATGGGATGGGTCCTGCATCACTGAAGGGGTTTAATTCACATTATTTCATGGCTTTGTTAAATACTCAATTCTGATTGGTCGATTACATCATTCTAAGGTCTGTTATTTCATTATAGCAGACCGATGCTATGAAGGAAAGACCGTTGCTATGGAAACAGTTCTGATCATAGCCACTGGAGGAACAACAAGATCATTTTTAAATCATTAAAATCATTTTAAAATTAATATTGTGTCAAATTATTGTTTTTTTGGTACATAACCATGCAAAAAGCAGGATAATATCCAACGAGCAGGTCACTATTGCAAAATGCAGCCATATAAGCATTTTAAATGTAATATTTTGTCGCTAACCACGTAATAAGCTGTAATGTAATGCACATTATCCCTCACATAATGACCTGCTTGCTGTACATTACCCCACTTATTACATGGTTCTTTAACAAATTAAATGAATAAACTGACACAAAATATTGATTTTAATCGATTTTGGTGATTTAAAAATGATTGTATTGTTATAGAGTCAATAATCAGAACTATGTCCATAGCAACGGTCTGTTCTTCATAGAAACGTTCTTCTACAAAGAAATAACAGACCATTAAATACTGTAATTGACCAATCAATCAAGTATTTAATAAAGCCATGTAATGACGTAATATAAAATATTTCAAAGTATAAAAAACACAGACACGCTGGAATCTAAATCCTATTGATCCCAGAGAGAGAAAACTGAACACGAGAAAACATGAACTTTGAATGAAAACTGCACCTTGTGTCGTCCTCACAGCACGTCCCCAGAATCTCAGAGTTTCACAACTTGATCATCAAAGGGTTGCAAAACTCCGACTTTTGACCTAAAAACATTATCCTCAAACTATACTTATCTGTGGCACAACTCTCACGTCTCAGCAACTCACAGATATAAAAGGAAACCCCTCCCCTCAAGCAGCCAGACTGGGCGGCACTGCAGGTATTCCGAGAGAAAGTTTAGGTTTTGACTTTAAGCTTCTGTTCACAATGTGAGTAACAGCAAGGTGGTGCTGGGAAAATCTTTTCAGACAGAAGAACAAAGCTGGCTGTGAAGTCAATGTGTTTATCATGTGTCCCTCACTGAGATAATAACAGACCAGTAACTGTATTTTTTAAAAGCTAGACTGAATTGTGAAAAGGAGAATCAGAGGGAAAAAGAAACAAGCAAATATTTACAGAACTGCATGTTCTTGCTACATTAGTTAAAGGACAAAATGTTACTGGTGTTCGTTTTTCACTGGAACAAACTGCATTAAAGCAGTATTTCAACATTTTTGGGAAATAAACTTAGTGGCTTGTTGAGTTAAATGAGAAGTCTGATACTGCTCTCATGTCTGTATAGTAAATATGAAGCCAGCAGCTGGTTAGCTTAGCTTAGCAAAAAGACTGTACTGTCGCCTGGCTCTGTTCGAAGGAAACAAAATTCATCTATCAGCTAATCAGTTTCTATAAGTGTTGTTTATTCTCCTCGCCAAGAAATAGTAAACAAATGTTATATCTCGTTTGTTTACCATTTCTTGTCTGGGAACAGTTGCTGCCTTAAAATGGAACAACACTTACGAGGTTGTGAATAACACAAAAGGGGGGCGTTCATATGGACTCCTCTTGAGAACGTGATAAACACAACTCGAGTCTCGACTGGTTGCCTGCAAACCTCACAGTGACCACAATACTCTTGAAAAAAAACACACAACTTGTTTTTACTCTTTGTAAACAAACAAACAAGATAAATTTGTGAGTTTTATTACAGAAGAGTAAGTATAAATTTGAATTTTTAGTATTAGTGCTACGTATAAGAACAAAGTAATTTAGAGGAGGAAGACAGTTTTTTCGCATTTGGAGAATAAAGCTGATGTGTTGAGAATCAAGTTGAAATGAGAATAAAATCCAACTTTCAGTGTTTGTGCCAAGCATAAGAAAAAATACATAAGAGGAGGAAGATCTTTTTTTATTTTATAATTTGCATTTTGAAAATAAAGTTGAAATGTTGAGAATCAAGTTGAAATACCATTTCAACTTTATTCTTAAAATTGTATTTTGACTATTTTCTTCCTCCTCTAGTTTATCTTTTCTTAAGCCTGGCACTACTACTGAAGGTAAAGTTTGTCTTTCTCGGCATTTCTGCTTTATTTTCAAAAAGCAAAACGAAAAGATTCTTTCTCCTTTGTATTGTACCTCTATGCTTGGCCCCAATACTCTTGCATAGTTTTATTAGGCGCTGGTTGGTGGATTTTATTACCTTTGGACAGAGCCAGGCTACCTGTTTCCCCTGTTTTCACTCTCCATGCTAAACTAAGCTAACCCGCTGTTGGCTGTATCAGTCTTTTCATCTAACTCATGGCGAGAAAGCAAACAAGTTCCCATTATGTCAAACTATTCCTTTGACAACATTTACACAACAGAGACTCACAAACACACTGCAAGCGACTATGAAGGCAAAGACTCTACATGTAAACTTCACACACTGTGTTAAAGGCACTGTTTGGTAAGCTAACTGAAATTGTCAAGTAAGTTCATCTCCCTCCTTCACTTCCTACCTGCCCTCACTTTGTCATTTTTGCTGGTAGAACGGACTGTCAAAGCCGCTGTCCTGCTGCCGCCGTCTCAGCTCAGAGAACAGAGGCCTGGGAGAAACTCCGTGCTGCCTCTCGGCCTCAGAGCCGGGGGTGGGCTCTCTGTGTGCGCTCATCTTTGCCTGGTTCGAGGCCTGGGTGTGAGGCGTCTTCTTGGCAATTTCATTATAAACAGTCACATCAGAAACATCTGGAGTGAGGCCACCAAACTCTGCCGAGTCACCGGCTGATGCAGCGGAGACAGAAAACGGCTTCACTGGTTCTACTTTCCTTCCTGAGTAGGAGAGTCTGGACACTTGGAAGGCTGTGTCCGAGTCGCTGCTGGTCATGCTCCAGTCGGTGCGTTTCTCATCTCTGACAGGAGCCTCCTGGATGAGGAAAGGTTTGTTCTGTCGCTCTGAGTCGGGGAGGTTCTCAACTCCCTGCAGGTACAGCTCCCTGCTTTTACTCCTCACACTGACGAAATCCGTTTGAGATGGAGAGGACATCTGTTGAGATGGTTTATAGGAGCGGAGATGTGTGTGAGAGGTGGTTTGGTTTTTCAGCCCTGCATCTACGGAAGCTGCCTCCCTCCCAGAAGCAGAAATGTCCTGGTGACTCAAAGGTTTAGTCCTTGCTGCAGCGGTTTGTTTCAGCTCTGAATCAGCAGCAGTCTGTTCCCTGTGGGGTCTCTCCTCCGGCCTCATGTCAGGAAGCTCAGTGAGTGTTGACGGGTTGTTAGTGAAACCTGCAGGTCTACCTGGAGGGCAGTCAGCTGTGGACCCAGCCATCAAACAACCTGTCAATGCAAACCATCATTTCACACAACGTTGACATTTTGTAACAAATATACTTTGCATCAAATTAGACAAAAATAATATGGTCTTTATTTGACAGAATTATACCCTTTATTAGAGGATAATTAGGGACACATTAGTCTTGCATAGCCAGCCGTCTCTCCACAGCACTCAGCACTGGAGAAATGTCTGGCTCCATACGCATTCTGCTATAGGGGAAAAAAACCATCCTGTCTTGTTTGCATATTTTTTAAACTAATCATAAATGTCTTGAGCGGTGCTAAGCCCAGGATGTAGCGACGGAGCTGCTGCAAAAAGATGTTTTGGTGGAACATTTGCACATCAGGAGGCGTTAAAATGACTACATCACTGCAAAAGAAGAGGTGTTAGCTTGTTTATGTTTGTACCGTTAGCGTCCCAGGCACTAATTTGCGGTTTTCAGCGTGAAGGTTGCAGCTTGGAGGTCGTCCTCGATTCTCAGGGACATTCAAAATGGAGATAGCGGATGCTGCGATGCCGCTTGAAACAAGCAACCAGTGGCAGACTTACATGCATCTGGTGAGTCAGACTAGGGACACATTACAGAACAGTACTAAAGTGTATTATTTTCCACCCAACACACTTTAGTTAACAGTAGAATTCTGCTGTAATGTGTCCCTAATTACCATCTAATAAAGTCTAATAAGGGACTAATACTGTCTAATAAAGAACATACTATTCCTAGTTTTTGTCTCAGTTGACACAACAGCTTGTGACATCTTATTAGTGTACTGTTAGGTGTATAGTGTCTAATTAGTGTAAAGCTGTGTTCGCTGTCTAATAAAGAACATATTGTTTCTAGCTTTTGTCTAATTGAATACAAGTACAGCTTGTTAAGTCCTATTAATGTACTGTAATAAAAAAGAGTGACCAAATAATCAACAGTGAAGCATTTCTGCACAATAGCACTCACTTTGTAAACTGTAGTTCTTTCCTGATTTACTTTTGATGGGCGTCTCCAGCACTTTAGCCATGGCCGCCAGCTTGCTTGCAGCATTCATTATTTTCTTTTCAGCCCTGCAGAAGACAGGAGGATCGATACAATTAGCCCGAGGAGCCATGATGAGGCAAGCAAACAAGTTTAGGACAATTATGGCCTCTTGCCCTGTAGTCTTTCCTCCGTCCTCCAGTAACTCCTGCAGACAGGTCAGATAATAGCGCCGCATCTTTCTGGCAGTGTCCTGCCTCTCCCTCTGCACCTCCATGCGGATCATCTCCGCCGCTCGCTCCCGACTCTCCTGGAGGTAACGCAGCATGTCTCCTGCCATAAAAACACAGTTGTGCTGTGTGTTTTTCACTTGACACATGTACATAAAATGACTTGGTGAAAGAAATTATCTACTACTTACCTATGTTAGAAACACAAAAGGTAAGGAAAAAAAATCAACATACATCCACTAAACTGGTCTTACGAGAGGTGTTAATTTGTTTTCTTATATAGATTGATTCTATTGCCCTAGCAAATAATTTATTTTTGTTTACTTAGTTAATTTATGTGAAGTTAAAACTTGGAAATTCCTGAACCAAACTACAGATTGGGAGACTCCTTACATACCTAAGAAACACAATCTACTTTTGTCTGAACTGACTCCTTCCTCAATCCTTCCGAGTGGAGAAACATTAAATACAAAATATTAGAAATTCATATGAACCAACCTCTTATCTTTTCTACAGTCGTCAGGTATTGTTGCTTCATCTCCTCCAGTGCTTGCTGAAGACTTTTTTGGTGATCAGAACTCCTGTAAGCAGGAACAATTCATTTGTTGACATACTTTTATTTAAATGAATTATTCCGTAAATACTGCTATCACAACAATTCACTGATTCATTTCTGACAAATTTGGCACGTAACAATAAACAAAGTAACAATACAGCCAGGGCAACAATATCACATTATTGGACTTTGACCAAAAGATAAGAAATTATAAAAATCAATACAAACCCGTTGGATTCTTTGGCTCTCTTCACTTCCTCCAGCTGCTGCAGATGCTCCTCCTTTGCCTTTTGTAAACTGCTTTCATGCTCATCTACAATCAACAGTGTTGTAGACCATCAATACAGACGCACACATATGGTGTAGGTTCCATTTTAATGACCTTTAATGAAACATTTTAAGCGCATTAAATACCTTTCAAATGCTGCATGGCAGTTTTGTGCTCTCGAACGCTGTGCTGGAGTTGACGACAGGCTTTTTCCAAGTGTCTCTGGAGCTCCTGGTTCTTCTTCTGCAGCTTACTTACAGTCTCAGTGCACTCCTTCTTGCAACGGGCCTGCTCCTTCCTCTGGGACAAAGAGCCTGGAAACAGTGAACAACACTGTCATGTAAACTTGTTGATAGACACTAAACTACAGTCTAATCAAAATGATTAATGCTGCATGGATTTAAGCAGAATGTTTTCACGAGCACGTTACATACTCTGCATTTTGTCGATTTCTCTCTCATGCTGCTGCTGTGATTCTTTTAACACACGGCTCAGTCTCTCCTCACTGATCTGTTGGGATATAAATGAAACCATAAAAGCAAAATCAACTCATAAACATTGTACCACATAAAAGACACAACATAAAAAAGCCTGCGCATTCAGACAAATCATAATTTAATGTTACAGCATTTAATCTTGACATCACTTGTTGTGATAAAAGCAAAGGAGAGGCTGTCTACACACATTTTTAGACAGTATTACAGCATACAATAACTCACTTTCTTCCATTCTTTCTTGGCTTGAGATACTGCTTTGTTGACTATGTCTTTGCAGGACGTTTGGATGATGTGTGTTATTGCGCCCTCTGATGAGGCCCCACTGGTCCTCCTGCTGTCTTCAGAGCCCTGCTGATTTGTTTGGGGATCCCTGAGAAGTTGTGCCTGGACTTCTGCCAGAACAGTCCGAAGCTCTGCTAGTAATTCCTCTCTCATCTGCTGTCTCTGGGCCTGCTCCTTCTCCGCATGTTGACGTCTCCACTCCTCCTCTCGGGCCCCCACGGTCTGCTGTAGCTTGGCCTCCATCTGCAGGAGCAGCTC
>JAJHUR010092095.1:0-14783 GCA_027495735.1 Lutjanus campechanus | reverse complement strand
GTTGTGTTGGGTGAGAGATGGCCGGAGTCTAGAGATGTTACGTAAGTGCATGAAGGCAGTACGGATAATGTTACTGATGTGGGGGGAAAAAGAAAGAACACTGTCCAGTATGATACCGAGGCTTTTGACTTGGGAGGAGATATGGACTGGGTGACCGTCGATAGAAATATTGAAGGGGTGAGTTTTGGAGAGTGTGGACCTTGTGCCGACGAGAAGGAGTTCGCTTTTATTTCCATTTAACTTAAGAAAGTTGTTTGTCAAATAAAAACAATAACACTAATTCCCAAAATAAAAAATAATACACCCAAAACCTAACTAAAAGCTTGTGAAAAAAGATACATTTTTAGTTGAAGCAGCCAGTTAGCTGAGTTTAACATAAAGATTGCAAGCAGGGGGAAACAGCTAGCTTCCTTCTGTCCAAAGTAAATAATATCCACCTACCAGCACCTCCAAAGCTCACAATTGAAAAACTCCAGCATGTGAGATGGGTCAAGTAGTCATGTAATGAGATTTCATCCCAGCTTTCAAAAGTATTCTCCAAATTTGCATCTAAAATTCAAAATGGCAACAAACACGAACAAAGACACTTACCATGATATAAGTGTTGTTTAATTCATGTTTATTATATTTTTGGGGCAATTTTGATTCAGAAATTTGTTTTTTTAAAGTATAATTTTATATGTTCTTGGTGCAAAATAATGAATTAAATTTTCACAGCTTGGATAATTACACATCGAATGTCTGTATCCCGGAGGCTATATTGCCCTACTCTACACATGATGAATAATATAAAGGTGTGAAATATGCATTACTCTTTATTTTACTCTTCATTTTGTATTATTGATTATTGAACGTGTGTGTATGCACATTTTTGTGTTGCTGCTGGTCAAAATGCTTGAAACTTCTCTTTTTTTTCTTCACTTTCATTGCTGGTAGGACATTGCCAGTGTAGTGGAACCACAGGGAAGATGGAAGCATAAAAACAGGAGTAAGATGTTCTCTCTATAAATGTTAATAGCTCATTATTTGTTCAATGATTATATTTGTATACAGCATTCAAAATATATGTGAATAACTGTTGTTGTTTTTTTTCACTCTTTTTAATGTATTTATGCGAACATGAAATAAATAAATAAACTGATTGTTTACACTATGTCTAATTTGGAAAATAAATGTCAGATTTTGATTAAAATCATGCATTTTTTGTTATTTCAGCTGAGATACATTAGAAAATAGAATGAATTAATTTTCCAAAATATTTCTATGCACTTGCCCATTTAAAAGTTAAAGGTCTAGTATTTAATATTTATGGGGATTTATTATCAGACCACGGTGGAAATGGAATATTATATTTGTAATTGTGTTTTTCATTAGTGTATAATCACCAGAAAATAAGAATCATTTTGTTAGTTTGGAATGAGCCAAACTGAGATTTCGCCACCTACAGATCATCTGGGGATTTCTAAATGCAAAACAGCCGCTAACTATAACCATTTCTTCAAGGGTACACATTACTGGATGCAACACTCCCTGCTTTAAGGCCGCGTCATACATAATCAAATCAAAGGGAGTGGCTGTGACTTTGCGTCCTGTCCTTGCATGAAGCTAAACTTTGGTGAAGTTTTAGGGGGGGGGGGGGTCACAGTCATGATTAATAGCTAAGATGTTCAGCAGCCACACACACACTCCCCCACATTCTTGTGCGTGTGACCAGACCTTTATTCTCAGACTTTGGATTGGTTATGCAGTGCATTTTTTTAAACCTGGGAGATTGTCCTCAGTGTCTCCTGAGAGAAAAGTTTAGAGACTGACTTGTTAGTCTATCTGCAAGCTGTTAGATGACATTAAATCCTACTCATCAGTCCCATAAAGGACAGATGTCAGAGGCAATATTCTCGTCTGACTCTCAGCAAGAAAACCAATAAGCAAATATCCCAAAACCTTTAAAATTAACATAAGAATTAAAGAGTGGATTACCAATTCTGCGGAGTGGAGCTTTTTATCTGTTGCAGCTCCGCTTTCTCTGATTAGCTGGAGCAGCTCTCATATTTCTTTGATGCTGACGTGGGTATTGCTGTTTTTTTAAAAGTCCTTCATAATTCTTAGACTGTGTAGTCTGGAAAGCATCTGGGGCACTGCGCTGCCTTTCACTGCCAAGAGTCTCCAGGAGTGTTTCAACAACACAGCACCTGGGTGGTCACTGTCAGAGCACTCCAGAGGTGGATTATATGGGAGGATAACAAGAGAAAAAAAAAACACCAAAATGATTCTCTTTGGTCTCCCTCAACACAAAAACCCACAGACACAACAAAATATCCTGCCACGTTGCCTCTTGCGGCATCGGAAAGGAAGTTCGCTTTATGCTGATAAGAACTTTGGAGGAGAAATCTGAAGAATGTCAACAAGTGTCACATGAAGTCGTGTCAAAACTCGCTTGTTTCACTAAATGGCCACATTATTCCTTGCTTGAAGGTTTATGGAAGCAGGGCACATGATGAATAATAGCCTTTTTGATGACTTTAGCTACATGTAGAAACATTTCGGGCCTGGCGCGCTGCCTGGATCTTTAATCTCATCCCCGCTTTGTGAAAAAGAACAAGACTGAGGGGATTTAGCTCAGCTGTCCTGATGAAAATATCTAATCTTTCCTCTCATTCCTCGAGTGTTTGAATATCCCATCACTTGTCAGTTGAAATGGAACTCATCTCCTCTTAGACTTTGGCTCTTGAGTTCCTCTCTAAAATATCCCCTTCTTATTTTTTAATGCAACATGAGCAGAAGACAAAAACTAAACTTGTATCTCTTTCGGGTTTTTATTCATTTAAAAGTATATTCGGGGCATGTTGATCGCTTGTTTCACATACTGTCCAAACCTTACTCTCTTTGAAATAAAGGTTTTCACTAGAACCATAAAAGGTTCTGCTTGCCCCCATAAGAGGGGTGGAACCTTTTAGAAAGATTCCACTTGGGGCACTTTCAGAGAGTTCTATCTAGAACCCAACATCAATGGTTATACCAAGAACCATCTGTGAAAGTTTTACCTTGAACCTCCTATGAGAGGTTCTAAAAGAGAACCCTTCTACAGCGTAATGGTTCCACCCAGAACCCCCTGCAGAATATTTTCACCTTTTAGGGATGCCAACAAGAAGACATCCAGGGGGTTCTATGAGGAATGATTTTATATTCTAAGGGTTTCATCTAGAACCCTTTTATATTATGGTACAAAAAACCCTTGAGTTTCATGTAAAGGGTACTTTACATGAAAAAGGTTCTTCAAGGAACCTTCTTTAAGGTCCCCACACACACTTTACGCTGGCTGTCCCATTGTTTTCCTGTGGAGAGAACAGTGGCACCCGACTAAGCAGCACTGCTACCCTTGGTGTGGCGTACCACTTGGATCTGCTGCTCTGAAAGTTCAAATTTTTGAACTTTGACCTTGCTTGCCACTGACCTTTCAAAACGAACCAATGAGATAACAGCTGTATGTGATGACGCAGACAGAAGAGACAAGAGATGTATGAAAGTGGTGCAAACAGAGGAGGGAGAGACTGACGGTCGAGTCTTAAAGAAAACTCCAGACCCAAGGAACATCTTGCAAGAGGCATCATTTTAATGTTTGTGCAACGTCACAATGAAGGAACAACATACACAGATCTCGTGACAGTTTCAAAAATCAAGGGTTCTCTTCTAGACACAACCAAAAAAAAAAAAATGTTTCAGGGTTCCCCAAACTCTATAACTCAACATTAAAAAACAGACTACGATCTCGTTAGTAACTGTAACGCATGGCAAAATGTGGAACAGTCATGGTGGGCTATAAGATTTGTAAATAATATAGGTTATGAATTTATCTAAATCCAGAGCAAAAGGTAGCTCAGTTGTTTGTATACCAGGCACACAGGACGTAGCGGTTGTAGTGCTGTGCTTTGACAAACTTTGAAGAACCCTTTCTGCTAAAAAAAAAAGGGTTCTTCAGGAGCAAATGGCTCTGGGTACTGTAGAACCTCAACCCTTCAGGAATAACTCTTATTCCTCAGAGTGTATAGCTTTGACAGAGGTTTTGTGCAATGCCATTGAGAGATTAAAGCTTATCCTCTAGCTATCTGTCTGATTCTGTGATTCACAACCTGTTTTGAGTCATGACCCCGCTGGAATAATCTGAGCAACAGTCCTGAACAATCCCGTTGCAAAAAGTCAGGGTATGTGCTGGAGTGATTTCTTTATAGGCTTAACAATTAAATTGCAAAGTGTCACACTTGATGTGAATAGTCTTGAAGAGGCATGTCAAAATTTGGCCTCCAAAATATTTGCAATTTTGTGCCATTTATTTGCTGTGCCATTGAATGTGTAAAATTCTTATTAGTTATAACTATAAAAACACAAAATAAAGTCCTTGTTGCTACTGCTGCTGCTGCTTGAAGCGTTCATTTTGTGATGATGCATAAATTTACTTTTCAGTGGGACAGGTTTGAATAACAAAAGAAATTGTCAACAAATATTACACATTTTTATTTCATTTTTTCGTTTCATCCCCGGTGTGAAAAGGCCTTCAGTGAGGTGGCTGTTGCATGTCCTGCAGCAAGTCATAGTTTGCATATTTTGGAGTGCTTGTCCTCTATGGGCCCAAGAAATGCTTCCTGGCTCTTATTCTGTGCTGCTTACCACAATATTTTATTTTATTCTCCACAACCATCTGGCATTTCCCTAGAATTTTTTTCCTGACCCCCTTGGAGATCTCAACCACCTGTTTGAGAGCCACTGCTTAATGAGTAAACACTCTGCACCAGTGGTGGACAAAGTACTCAACTCCAGTACTTGAGTCAAGGTATAAATATTCCTGGTCAAAGTTTACTCAACTACAAGTGAAAGTGTCTCAGTCAAAGTACAAATCACAAAGTCCATTTTCTAATATCAATACATTGCTGTATTGTTTTCACGGTGCATTTACAGAACCTCGTAACTCTCTGAACCCACCTAATGGTGCACTGACTTGCTTGTAGAGCCACAATGCTAAACAGAACCTGTAGAAACACCTACAAAAACTTCAGCATAGAAATGTAATCAAAAATAAAAAGGACAGCTCTTGTCATTTTCTGACGTAACTGTATTAAAATCATCACATACAATTAGGTTGAAGCCAACTGTCAGGAATTCTCAAAGTCTCTTAAATAAGTGAGATTTCTTTCTGTCTTCAGTGGCAGTATATATATACATTAATTATGTGGTAATTTTCACCTCAATAAAAACAATCCAACATTAAAAGTCTACCTGGAGTTATTTCTCTTTTTTTTTAAAATTATAATAACATCTTGAGATTTAATTTAGTCTTTCTCCTGCCGTCACCATTTCTGAGTTTTGTTTGAATGAAAGAGGGAGAGCTTGCTTACTCTTGTTACAGAGCGCGCCTGGATGATGTATTTCTGCTTTTACGTCAATCCTAGCTGAGAGTGGGAACTGTGATTGGTTCTGTGAGGAACACAGCGTGTGGCCAATTGCATTTTAGAAAAGAAAAAACAGCAACAGCTGACTTCAAAGCTTTGCTTAGCCTAAAAGTAATGAATAATGACAACCTTCCTAGAAATGTAGTGGAGTCAAAAGTACAATCTTTGTCTTTGAAATGTAGTGGAGTGAAAGTCAGAAGTTTCCAAATAAAAGCAAATACTCAAGTAAAGTACAGATACTCAAAAAATGTACTTAAGTACAGTGCTCAAGTATATGTACTTCCTTACTGCCCACCACTACTCTGCACTAAGTGAATAATCCCTGCAAAAGTTCACTCAAAACTTCAGCTGCAGCTGAAATTGAGGCAGATTCCGAAGGCTCTCTGTCAGCTAAGAATGCATCCAAATGAAAAGGTTTTGCCGGAGGTGGTGTACCGGCACTCCATATCAATAATCTTTTCAAGCTGATTTAATGACGGCAGCGGGTCGAGAATCAACTTGACCTGAGCGCTGAATCGTAACCGACTCAGCTGCCACTGGGAGAGATTCTGATTTTTAAACATCTTGAAAATCCATATCTCATGTGAAGAGGTAAAGGTGCATCGCTTCAGGCTCATCTGTGACAGACCGAGAAGAAAGCCAGTGAGCAACTCCCTTCAGTGTGATGATTTCTGATACATCCAAGAGAAGATTATAAGCACAGTGCAGAGGCTCCCGCCAGCTGCACGGATAAATGTGGTGCGTAACCAGACCTTAGCTCCGTGTTTCCTACTTACTTTTCATCCCTCTGATTACGGAGGACTTCTGGAGGTCAGGAGTGAGGGTCAACTGCGGAATATTTCTCCTGGAGCTGGTTCAAATTCAGTGCGTAGCTCAGGCAGATATGTACGGGACATCTGAGGTCATCGGGGATCATCCAAGTGTCAGTTAGTCCAAGCACTCATCTGCCCTGCTTTCATTTTGCAGCTGCAATGGGAGAGTCGGGGAGTAATTTCCCTGTCAACATGTAATGCTGAAAACAGCTGACCCTGACGAGGAAGGTTTGTACTGCGCTAGTACGTCAATACAGTGAATTTACCTCATTAAGCTGTTGCTGAGATGGAAGCAGACTTATGGAAAAATAAGCTCCATCTTACAAATGTCTTGACCTTCGCAAACCTACAGTACATAAAAGAGTCATGTCGGCCCAGATGCACACATTCACTGAATACTTCATGTTCCATCTCTTTGTGCTGCGTTTGAAGCCCAGAATTGTAATCTCAGCTGCAGCAGCTCTATGTCTCTGCTACTGCTGCCACATATCAGATTTTCACTACACAATCATCACGGCCAAAGGTAGTGACAATGACAGTATTGCAATATCTATAGAAAATTTGAAAAAAAAAAAAAAAAAATCCAGAAGAGTGCACTCAGTAGAGTGTAGATCTCCGCCTGGCAATTTGAAAAAGAATGTTTGTAATTACCAACATTTTGAGTAGAATCTGTAATTTTCTTAGTCACGCAGGCCTTTCCCGCCCAGCAGAAAATTGGCTGAAAAGACGGCTTTGTCAATCGTTCGATTTTGGTTGAAAGTGAGAGGTGAAAAGATGTCTTTTTCATGCTGTTAAAAAGACAACTATTCAAGGACGTCCCATCTACAATCTGGTGAAAAGAAGTCTCTTTCATGTCGCCAAAAAGGCGTCCATTTTTCCTGAGCACAATGTCCCATTGATTTTATGCTCAAACTTACAGTCATCTTCCTTCCTCACAACTTAGATACAGAGAATCCCAAAATCAATACATTGATTATTCATCCAAAATTGTTCATCTTCCACATACGGTTGTTTCAGCGTCTTGTAAACTACTGTACTTAATTTGAACACTGAATTTTAAAAAGTGTGTCATTAATTTCAGTATTTCTGTTATAAATGAGTACAGTCACAAGTTGTGTATTAACAAGTCCAGTTTTCCCCTTATTCTCTAAGGACCATAGCCCTCCAACTGTAATTTAATTACATTTACTTTCTTAGTAACTGTAATGGATTACAAATACATTTCATCACCAAAATGTAACCGGTTTATTATTGAGCCCAGGTGGACATGTGTGCCAAATTTGAACAAAAGTCCTTAAAGCCTTGTTGGTATATGATGCTCACAAGAATGGGACAGACGTGAGGTCACAGTTCCCTTGACCTTTGACCTCTAACCACCAAAATCAGTTCATTTTTGAGTCAAGCTGGTAATTTGCTGAAGAAATTCCCTCAGCGTTCTTCAGGATTTCACATTCACAATGGGATGATCCAAATATATAATAATACTTTCAGCCTTTAAGTACTTTTAAATTTAACATTATTCATTCCAAAATGTCATAAAAAGTCAGTGTTTCCCTCAAGTAATATTCCTAGCATGGTGTTAGATCCAATTCAACTAACCCAGGAACACTTAAACTCTCCCCTGGTAACAGGAAGTTCTCAGTTCAAATACATACTAATGGAACTCTTCTATGGTTCAGTGCTCACTAACCATCGTTTGTAAACTGATAACTGATATGCAAAATGACTTTGTTAGGTTCAGGAAAAGATCATGCATCAGGTTAATGTAAGCACATACTTAAGTTCATGTAATGTAATGAATGTAGGAAAGGCACAAGTTGCATATTTAAAAAAGTAATCCATTATGTTTGTCAGCGGTTTACAAACTAATTATTAACCATTAACAAAGTGTTACAAATATCTGGTCCATCTCTCAAAGTTAACAAATCATTTGGAAATTGTTAACAGATATCTAATATTGTTTGTTAACAGTCAAATAACCATTAACAAAAGTTTAATTAACTATCAGTTTACCATGTATTGTGGTGGCTATTATAAAGTGTTACCCAGAAAAAAGCCTGAGCAATCACGTGAAAACATACAAGTCGAGAACGAAAATAACATATCCTCGCAGGTTTTACAGGTCGTGGTCAGAGATGAACCTTGAGGTCTAAATGCGGGCAGAGACATCTAAAGCTGTGGAGCTACATTAAAGGGACGAGGGCACATACTAAAAACTGGGGTGAGGCACGTCCGTGTCCTGGCATCTCAAACATCTGCTCCCCGAGATATACGGGGTAATCAAACAGTTGTGGGCTGAATATGTCACATTCTATATTTAGAGATCGTGTGATGAGAGAAGTGTGGCATGTGAAGCATGCAGGCAGACTCTGAATGAGAGCATCCAGGATGATTGCTCATATGATTTAAGACATTAGCTGCCAGAAAATCACATGAAGGGCTTTTATTTTTGATCTTTTCTATTTTTTTTTTTAGAGGCCTGATTTAGAAGGAAACATGATAAGATGTATCGGGTGATGTCTCCTCAATTAGGAACTTGTTGATAATGTCAAACTTTTTTTCTGGTGCACAGCAAAAGTTGCACTCCATTTGCAGAAGCGTGGGGATTACTGCGATAATTACTCTCGCAGTTAAGAGCTCTGCTCTACTTGGCAGCATTTCGTGAGCATGTGATGTCCACTTTGCGAAAATATCCTGGCAGACAAAGCCTTCATCTCAAACCGAAATAACAGGTTGAGTCACAACAGCCACTTTTCTCGACAGGCTTCCTCTGAGTCAGAAATGCTGTAGTTAGTTTCAAGTATTTTCACTCAAGTCCCAAGTCAAATCACAAGTCAAGACTGACAAGTCACCAGTCCTAAACTTTGAGTTTTGAGTTCCAGACAGGCAGAGGTGGGAGGCCACTAAGTGCGTAGATCAGTAAGTAGATTTTTCAGGTGTCTGTACTTTACTTGAGCAAACAGCTTTTTACTTTCACTCCATTTTAACAGAAATATCTAAACTTTCTACTCCATACATTTTCAAAACCGACTTGTTACTTTAGTTTAAATGCATTTGAG
The DNA here is from genome assembly GCA_027495735.1 of Lutjanus campechanus. Taxonomy (NCBI): domain Eukaryota; kingdom Metazoa; phylum Chordata; class Actinopteri; order Lutjaniformes; family Lutjanidae; genus Lutjanus; species Lutjanus campechanus. The sequence continues at coordinate 5,471 of JAJHUR010092095.1, read as the reverse complement.
GGGAATTATTGACTATTTTTATTTTGCATCATTGAGTTCTGCCTTTCCCAACCTTAAGACTGACTTCAGGGATGGGACACAAACACATAGAAAACACCATTTCTTTGTATATCCATCATTGCATATCACGCATGACTGACAGAACAAGACGACGTAAAAGATGTAAGAATGAGATGTAAAGGAAGAAAAATTACGTGAAAGACATTACAAGATGAAAGTGACACAAAAGATGAAAAATAAGTGTTAAGACTAAAAATTACATAACAGATGTAACAAGATGAAAGACAATGCGAAAAGACATAAGCTGAAACATGATGTAAAAGACATAAGAAGATGGAAACGATGTTAAAGACAAAAAAAAGACAAGACTAAGACAAAACAGAGGGGGATTCGACCACAAAGAAAAGGTGAGGTTCAGTTAGCTTTGCACAGAAACAGCCGGTAGAAATGTCCCCAGACGGCTACTTCTTCACTTTTACACTCTGAGTACATTTCAGAGCCTGTACTTTTCCACTTTTACTTGAGTAAAGAAGTTGAATAAATACTTCTACTATTTTTTACACAAGTATCTGTACTTCTACGTGAGGAAAGAATCAATATCATTTTGCCAATTCTGCAAACAAGTCATAATGTAACCGTGAGCTTCCAGCCTAATTTATTTAGAAAGTTATAAACTGTTAAGCTAATGTTAGCTTAGCATTAGCTCACTATGTTGATATTAGCCTTGACTTAGTGTTCTTGTGCAGCTTTATGCAGTTGTTGTGTCTCTGTAATTTTCGACCCATAGGTTTTGCATACTTCAACAAAATTATCTTTGGTATCATTTTTTTTTCCAACTGGAGCTCAGTAACATAACAATAATTATTCATGGTTCTCTCCTGCAACTTGATTATATGCTGTCAGTTTTGTCAAATAATGTGGTTCAGGGGATTGTGGGGAATTAAGTGTCAACATGCTGGGAATGAATGGCATTAATGTTAGCTGATTGACATAATAATAGGAAATGAACTGATTCGTGGCACACTTTTGAAATAACAGACTTTAATCTTTGGGTTTGGTTTAAGGTATCAAGTATTTTCATGTCAAAAGGCTCAAGTCCAAGTGGAGTCACGAGCCATTGCTGTTTTCCTTCAAGTAGAATTGCAAGTTTGTTTGAGATTGTCAAGTTGAGTATGAGGTAATCAAATTTGTGACTCGAGCTCTCTGGTATACACATATATGCACCCAGTACAAAAAGAGAGGATATGGGTTTCATTTTCAGCTGACACAGCAGATTGATTTTACTGATTAGTTAACCCTCTCGAGATGACCTGAAATAGTTTTTGGTTGAAATAAAAACCTATAGTTTAGGATAGCCCCATTTTGGACCCTGGAGACTCCCAGTGACAAACTGTCCACCAATCATCTCTTGTGGAAAACCCAAACCAAGAGAGGGGTGGGGGGGGATAAATCTTACAGCGTAAAAACACAAGCAATTTTTCTTAAACTGACAGTACCTTCTGTTAAACTGACACAACCATCTGCATTCACTGACTGAAGGTGTGAACAGCCTGGAGCGGGAGGCACCAAACATTCCTCACCTACCCCATTCCTGACTCGTCTATCTGGGGTCAAAACTGTGCCAGCAGCAGTACTTTGAACTTGACTGGGCCTCAAGCATGAGCTATAGAAAGATCGTAAGTCATAGACAAGGCAGTTCCTGTATATTCTATACCAGGGACGGGAAATCAAGACGTGCCTCAGAGACAGGAGAGTATCTGGGTTTTCGGCCTATCCACAGATCATGGCAGGGGACATCACAGATTATATACGATCCTCTCTGGCTGAGGGTTTTGAGTTTTTAAGAATAAAAACCTGCTGATTCTGACATTCATGGCGTGTGACTGCCCATCCTGCTTCCAAACCAAAAATGTGCGTAATTACTAAATAATGAGCGAGAAATGATCTACTGAATCAACAATAAATGAATTCATGAGTAGTTCCTCTGGGATAATGCACATAAATATTCAAATACCCTTTTTAATAATCACGAAACAGAAGTCTGTTCTCAGTAAGACATCATTATCTTCTATAGTCCTTGAATCAGCGTTAATCAGGAAATGCTCATTAATGATTCATTTAAGTCACATTAAATGGAGCTTCTGTTATTTGCCTCTGCATATTAATGTTTTACCTGCAAAAACAGGCAGCAAGGGAAGGACTTCTCATAGTAACCAATAGTGCTGAATGACTTCAGTAATGACTTCAGCACTGTATTCTCTGTCAGTCTCACTGGGAGGCTGACGAGCCTGTTGCCCACTAACGGCAGCTAAGTTAGCAGGAACTCTGACCCAGAGTTTAAGCTGAGCAGCCAGAGGAGAAATCATTTTAGCTATAAAATATATCAACAGAATAACAATCTTTATTTGTATAGCACCTTTCTTAACATAGTTACAAAGTGCTTGTACAGATAAAATACAGGCAAAATCAAAAGCAACAAAACAAACAACAAAAAGAAAGACAATGGTAACAAAATAAGTTACAATTAAAGCTGTTAGCAGCATTGAACGGGCCCTCGCACCCATCTGAATCGTCACGTGTTTTGGACACCACTGGAAGGAGTTTTATGCCGCTTCTGGGGCCTGTGCTACGATGCAGGATTTGTGTTTAGCAAGGTAACTTTCAGGGTTAACCCTAGATTTTCAGTACTACGACGGCGGTTCACTTCTTACCGGGGTCGATCGCCATGGTAACTTCTGTTGAACGCCTAACATGCTCCAGATGAGAGATCAGTATTGATAAAGCACCGCCTGCTGACCAATAAAATCACTTCCTTAAACGGCACTGGGCATCACCAAGATCCTGTGGAGCTCAGTCCACAGTGTGCGGATCACGAGAATGAAAAGTGTTATTTCACTGTGTTTTTATATATCGATATCATCTAACAAGTGAGACTGATTGAAGCACTAAAGCCCCGTACTTGTTGTAAAAAACCAAGTCTGCTCTGACAGACTGATGCATTACAAATAGTGGATCACACTCACAAGTACATCATTTAATACTTTTGATCATCTGTCTGCTGATCAGACAACAGACAGATGATCATCAAAGATATTAAATGGTCTATTTCACTCCCAAGTCAGTTTGACACTGCTGAATGCTGTTGAAAGGACAAGACTAAAACTGTCTCAAGAATACACATAAGCAGCACATGAATTTCACAGGCTGGACAGATGTAATTATAGTCAGGTCTACTTGTGCTCTAATGATGGTGCAGTGATATTTTAAGGCTCTGTGTCCACAGTGTTTTTCCCAGCTGAAAACATCCAGCTGTGAGCGCATGAGAGGCTTTGGAGACGCAGTGAGAAGATTTAATTTACACATTTAAAAGTGTAAAGGATCCTAAAGAGTGCACGAGAGAATAAGTAAATGATCTTTATTATCATTATTATTATTCACACAGTCTGCAATTTAAAAAAAAAGAAGCTGTTTGTCCTTGCTTCTTTCAGTCTGGATTATGATGTTATGATTGCCTTCTTCTTTATTATTTGTCTAATATTATAGTTTGCTCATCATTTGTAAAATTTGCTGCTCTGCTGTCAGTAGGCTTGTCCATGCTGTGATTGGTCAGATGCTCCAAATGCCGCCCCATTTATGTGAAGGCGCTCGTGTCCAGACTGGGAAACCCTGGTTGATAACCAGCTTCATGTGACTGCTTGTCCTTTATCGCCTTTGTTAGGTTTAGACCAGCCAGATCACTTAAAGATACTCAGGGTATGCTGAACCTGCTTTGTAGTACAGACCCCTGGTCTCCCCGAGGTGACACTATGGAACAGCCATGCTAATTATGTTATGTTCGGGTATATGAAATGTAGCCAGTAGGTGGCACAATGAGTAAAGCTCCTGATTGAGCTGTAAATGTGATGCCGAGTCATTTGACCACGCCCACCGCCAAAAGCTATATCAGACAAAAATTTTCACCACAACTAATGTGTGTTTCCAGTTTCATGCGCCATCAAGCAAGTTTAGCTTCTCAAAAATGTGTCTTAAGAGGACAAAAAAGAGGAATCCAAACAAATCCCATAGGGTCGTCACACCATTTGGTGCTTGGGCCTTTAAAAAAAGTGTAATGATCCATTTGACATTCTGCAAACAAACAAAACAAACAAAATTAAAACGGCAATGTTGGTTGTTTGCTCCAAAACTTTAAAATGACCATTTTTGTTACAGTAACAAAGCAGGGAACACTGCCGTATGCCTATACTGCTGCAAAAAAATAACAAGGTGACACAAATGTATAAAAAGTCAAAGAAAAGGCGTGAACAGACATGAACAGAGAAACTGGTTCTTGGTGGTGTGAAGTGACACAAAGGTGAATAGAAAATGTTACAACTTGAAAAAAAAAAGGACAAAAAACACAAAACTCATCCTGAGGCTTCACGATGCCAAATAATGAACAATTAAGAAGGAAATAGTGGGAAATAAGAGAAATTAGATCAGTCAGAGGCTGAATTTATACACAAACACACACACTGTTGGTCCTCACATTGCTACAGCTACAACTAATATCTAAACAACTGGTACATTGGCTTTTTTGACTATTGAAACTCTCGCAGTAAAACTTGAACTGTCATGTTCAGTGTGAAAACACTTTTTAAGACGGATGTCTTAGTGTGAGTGTGAGACAACTATTCTCCTGCCAACTGTCAGTGTTCTTGTTTCAACCATGCAGTCTTCATATGCTTCACCATGTGAAGCATAGGGGCACATTTTCATTTCCTAGTTTGCACTTTATACACTTTTGTCCAACATACAATACTGTTCTGATTAAAGACAGGCTGCTGCATCTATGTGTCTTCTGCCATCCATTGTTATTGTTGCATCTGAAAACATAAAATGCTATCACTTGAATTGTGAATGTCTATTTTGATTGCACTTTGAGCTCATTATGTGACCTTTTACTACAAGCTGAGAGAAGCAGAAAACTGGTCTGTATAACGTCCACTTCCTTTGTTACTTTGCTGTTTACTATTAGAGGCTGTCTGGGTTATATATGTGGCTTAGCAGATGGGAATATCTAAAAATGATACTTGAATTTGGCAGGAAATGACAAATGTATGTATGAATGAATTAATGTATCACAGCATAAGCCAATAAAAAGAAAATTATAAAAAAAAAATACTATTAGAGGCTAGGTTGGCTCAATTTATGTGAATGAATTACTATAAATATATATTTTTCCAATTACGTATGTTTATTTTGAATTAATTATTGAGGGGTACAACTTCATGTTTTGTCAGGTAAGATCTACCTTTAAGGATCCCTTGTAGGAGAAACTCAATTTGACACAGCAGCAAGAAAAGTAACAGAATCTGAAGTGGAAGTGGCAGGACTGAGTATTTGTACTGAGGCTTGATCTTTGAGATGAGGTGCAGCTGATGAGGCTCTGCTCTTTGACTCTACCACACCTGCCTCCACCAACACAATCAGAC
>JAJHUR010092094.1:11858-31300 GCA_027495735.1 Lutjanus campechanus | reverse complement strand
TTTTTCTCACACATTTCACATTTATTTTTGTTTCTTTTTCAACTTCTCATACTACAGTGCAGCGCTTTTTAACGAGAATGAAAAACGCTAAACTACAAAATGAGACTGACAGACATCGTGTGAAAGGCATCCAGCAGTCGAATGTAATAAAACCGCCAGAGTTCGGCTGCAAAAATCCCATCACATCTGCATGGTGGTTGACAAAGACGTCACCTCTTTACATTTGCATGACAACCACAGTATAAACATTTTCATTGACAGTGTGTGTTCTCTCTGAATGTTCCCATACACCCGCTATCTATTTTCCTTCCCATTCACTGGAGGCTGTTTTCACTGTAAATCACAAGCCAGGTCCATCATTCTGCCTCAGGTGTCAGGGCCAGGTTTTCAGCTTGTACCAACACAGGGAGTGATTTACATGTCATATCTGCAAAGCTTTTCCCTTTCTACAATATACAGTATCTGCAGGTTTGAGTGTTCCATCCCTGCTTGACAGTGTACTATATGTCTCTGTGCATGTGACTCCACTGCGAGTTAAATCCTTCATGATTCTTTAGTCAACCACAATGCAGTGAATGACTAAATTGCACTAGAATGCAAACACCAGGGTTCACTTCTGCACAGCAGGTTGTCTTCAAGAACCTGCCGACTTGTGCATTACTGGATTTGCTTGGAACTATTCTCATCATATACTGGGCACTTGACTTTACTATAGCGCTGTAGCTTACAGTATACATATGATATAGTGGCCTGCCATTGGAAGTTCCAAATCGTTGCAATTCATATGGCAAAGCTCACCACTAAAACAAACTGCACTTTATCTGATTTTGTTTCTTTACCTCTCCTCTGTCTTCCAACACCCACTCATTCTTTTTCTTCCTGGGTTTTTCAGAGAATGATGAGACAGGTGTGATGGATAGTTTGCTGGAAGCCCTACAGTCAGGAGCTGCATTCAGAGACCGCAGGAAGAGAGCGCCAAGACCCAGAGGTGAGTCTCATATCCTTTACCTGCATTTATACACAAACAACAACGCACAGAAAAACCTAGTACCCGTATTGTGTGGAAAAACTGTGAACTACGTTGTGATTACACTCAGATGTTCAAAACTCAGAGTGAATCCTGGTCCTAACCTGCCAACTGGATGCATATTTCTCTTGTTTTGTTTTGAAGAGCTGAGTGAATTGAAAGCATCCTCGGGTTATCATGCCTTGGCTCCATACACCCTAATTTTCAGCCACTTTCAAAATACACTAGTTTATTGTTTGCACACATGCTTGCTAGCATTACAATGCCAGAGAATCCTCAGCTTGACAGCATTACTACAACTGTTTGATGTTTGGATCGCAGTAAAAGACAATACATACCAATTTTTCTTTCAGACAATATTCATCCAAATCCAGGAATTGCAAAATTGAAAGAACAAACATGTGTTGTGAATCTAAAATGGGATCTGTACATGTTGTGAATTGATTGCTTATTCAGTGCTACACTCTTGGAAATAAAGATGCTAACAAGAACCGTAAAGGGTTCTTCAGCTTGTCCTACAGGAGAACCCCTTTTGGTTCCAATTGGAACCCTTTCAGAGAGTTCTACTTAGAACCCAACATAAGGGGTTATGCATAGAACCATCTGTGAAAGGTTCTCTCTGTGGGTTCTACCAGGAACCCTTTTTAACCATTTTATATTTATATTTTATAAGAGTTTTCTCTAGAACATATTCAGCAGGTTCCCCGAAGAACATTTTTATATTTCAAGGTTCTTATCTAGAACAAGCTCAGGAGGTTCCACAGAGAACCATTTTATATTCCAAGGTCTTTTTCTACAACATTCTCAGGGATTCTACTTAGAATCATTTTATAAGAGTTCTTTAAGGATTTCAAGAATGTCTTTCATCCAAAAAGGGTTCTTGGGATGAAAAATTCTCTCTATTGGAACCTGTAGTCTTACAAGGAACCCTTGATAAATGGTTTCTTCATTAAAGGGTTCTACAGAAACAAATTATTTTGGGTGGAACCTCAGCATTACAGAAATAACCCTTTTGGAAATCTTATTTCTAAGAGTGTAGATGTCGCTGACAGCTGTGCCCTTGCACACAGTATTTCTTGTTAATGAACTTCACTTCACAGCCGTTCTTCAGCCTCCTCATGATCTTTTTGATCCCTTTCCGTACTGTATGTGTTGGCATCATTTGTCCACTGCCCTCCTTCCAGATAATCAGCAGCAGACGATCAGCCCCAGCTCCTTCCGCCAAGTTCTCAGGCCTGTTAACTATGGTAAAGCAAAAAAAATAAATAAATTTTAACGCAAAGCTAAAGCCTCAAGCACGCTCAGCTCTATCTTTTATCTGTTGCTGGAAATCAGTCTTGAACATTTCTTGCATGCACTGCAAAGTCGCCTTGACAGTTCATATGTCCTGCTTTTTTGTGTGTCCAGTGACCTTTTCAGTTGTCCCGTTGCCCTTTTTTGTGACCTCGTGTGCTCCTTCTGAAAGGGTGGAAGGCCATTGCTAAAACAGTTTGAGGCAGTGCGATGTGCAGACTGTGAGAAGGAGCAGGGTTGAGATTCTTTGAAAGCAGTGTGTGGGCTGTTCTGGCGGCTCAGTTTGGTAAGGTTCCTAAATTGTTCAGTAACTGCAGCATTTTGAGCTCAACCTCAGCCTTTGGATGCAGTTGGGATCTTTTCTTATTTTTTAAAAAATATTGCGTCAAGGAAGTTTCAGATGTCTATTCAGATCAATACACATGAGTCAAGTGTCCTAGAATTTTGTGGAAAGAATAAAAAAAATTTGTCTTGAATTTCTCACTGCTGGCTTATGAACTGTATGTTTTTGAAGAGCAGTGAGGCATGTGCACCAAGATCAAATATACAGACCAAATGCTGTTCTACAAATTGGATTTAAGCCACTTGTAGCTTAGAGCACTTCAAGTGCTCAGTGTTATTATTTTGAAACACAATATTAATAATTTCGTGTTAAAAGGACAAGGGTATGAATGTCTAACTATATATCTTCCTGTGTGTAAAGATTGGACTGGATACTAATTATACGAAATAAATTGCGCTATATTATTCATGGATGTAAACAGATATTGTGCTTTTAGTCGTTGCTAAAATAAACAACAGCTTTCTTCTCTTGTCAGAGGTTTTCCACAATCATTACAGAAGCACTTAAAAAATCACACTGTAACCCTATTACCTCTTATTACTTGTAATTGGAATCCCAGTGGGCTGGGTACAGGCACACATGAATAAAATTATTCACGCTCAATCCACCCACATCATTGATGGCAATGATAAAGGGCCTTGCTCTGTTGTTCTGCTACGACTTATCTGAAATTAGATTGGAAAGGGACGAGGGGGAGGGAGACATACAGGGTGGGAGGAAAGAGACAGATCGAGGTGGCTGTAACATAAGAAATGGAGAGAAATGGTGTGAGGAAGAAAGATAGAGCCAGTTGGTAAGGGTGAAATTAAGGAATAATGTTGCAAAAAAAAAAAAAAATTGGACTCAGATGCCATTTGTGTGTGTGTGTGTGAGTGTGAGAGGGAGTCAGTAAGTATGAGAGGGAACAAGCCAGAGCAGTGTTGTATTAACAGGGGATTAGAGTGAAAAGAAATTGCAGTGCGTGAAGGAGCTGCTGCTTAGTGTCCATGTTGTGAAAAGACCCCCGTGGTGTATTGTACAGGTAAGAAGGTCCCGGAAGGTTACTGGCCTGGCTGCCCCCTGCTGGCAGCTTCAGACACGGCCTTGTTGACTAATAAAGCTCAAGGCTTTAGCCTGTCACTGCAGGCATCATACTCATTGCCAGCCTCCCAGAGCAAACACAGCTAATTACTTTTCTCTGCCCAGCCCCAGCACCAGCTCAGCCCTCTCAGTGCCCATTCATCTTAATTTCCCCCTCTCTGCCATCTGCCTCCTAAATAACACTCCTCCTCATTTCCCTACCATCCCATATCCCCGCTGTCTTCTTCTATACTCTCATGGCCTGACAATGGCCCTCCCCAAACATAATTGCCTGTTATTGGTATGGAGTCTCCTCCACTTCTCCTGCCTCACCCCTTCTCTCTCATTCTCTCCCATCCCTCCTTCTCTCCTATGGAGATCCAGGCCTTAATTGCCCTGGGTTTAGTCGCTGGAGTGAGTGAAACCCACAGGATGCTCTCAGTTTAGTTGGGAGGTGATGAAGTTTAGTCTGCGGCGCAAGCACTTAAACAGCTGCTTTCACTTTCACACCACCCTACCACCTCCTTTTCCCACAGTTTTAAATACCCTTTAATAATTGATCTCAAGGGTGTTGCTACAGTCCAGTGGAGCAGCAAAGAGAATTAAAACAGAAACATCTGCGCCAGAAGATACTGTAATTAGTGGTGAAGGGGGGAGATTTGAATGGTCAATCTGAACATGCATGGAGCCATTAAGCTTTCGCACCGAGGGAGGCTCAAGTGCACCAGCCTATCGTCAGCAGAGACGAATCAAATGGCCGATAGATTGCGCTCCCCATCGCAAGTCTTTGATGAGACTGTGGAGTAGTTCGATTATAGCTATGGTGCTTCGTAGTCATGATGAGTGTGATTGCCACGCAACAGAAAATACGACTTTCCTTGCAGTATACTCCACTTTTTTGCTGCACATGAAGGGGTGCACATTGTTCCCTCCCTTGTTTTCTTTCCCCCTACTCTTCCTCTGCTCTCCCCCCGTTGTACTCTTTGATTTGAGTTCGGGTCCTGGCCTGGGTTCCCTGCATTTTTCTCAGCTTCCTTTCCTCCCCTACCCCTAAATTGGCTCAGCACACTTTCACATGAGCCAGCAGCTAAGGTGTTTAGCTTGGTCGGCAGTCTCCCTCAGCACACATACACACGCACACATAAAAGTACACAGACACACCCGCAGACTTCAGGGGGATGAAGGTAAGCAGGCTTTGTGGCGGCTGTGGCCTGGGTTAGGATAAGGCTTCGGGGCTCTGGGGCTCCTTGACACTCTAAATTGGATTGGGCTCCACAGAATGATGGATCGATGGTGGTTAGCCACACAGGTGTAAGAGACTTGAATCTGCAAATTGAATCTATAAAGCATCCATAGCTTTTTAACTGTGTCCTCCTGAAAACACCTCTCCAGGCACTGTCTGGTCATTTCAGCCCCCTTTGCAAGCCCTCATCACAGCCTCGCTGCTGACTTTCAAGCTGGCGTGTGCATGCACATGTTGAGGAGAATCACATAACTACACTCACTTTATTTTATCGTTGTGTTTGACAGAGACCAAGAGCCCCCAAGTGTGTAAGACAGCACAAGCCAGAGGTGCATTATGAGCAGCCTCACACAGAGTTTGTACCTGCAGACTTTAAATGAATATAAATGCTGCTTGTAAATTATCAAGCACCTTATCAGTTATTTATTAATGTATTTGTTTATAGTGCTCGGACAACACACTTATCTCCCAATCCAATACTATCATGATACTTGAGTGTCGATTCAGTATGTACTGCAATTTGTGAGTATTGCGATTCAAGTACAATTCATCACAATTTTTGTTTGTTTTGTTTTGCATTTTTAACTCTAGATCATGGGAAAAAGTTTAATAATACACCTCTAGAGACTGTAACTTTACATTGACAGATAATTGACAGTTATAAACAACTGATCAACTTGTAGTGTCTTACTTGTAGTCACTTGTTGTTGTCAAATTACAATGTTACTCTTGTCTTGCACTCTTGGAGTTTGGTTCTGCAGGCTGCCCGAGCATCTTCTAGTCTGGAGAGGAGTGGCTGGGGGGAAACAAATCGTTTCAACTACAGATTGTATATTAACTAGGACTTCAACTTATTTATTATGGCTCCAGCTTACTGTTTGGACCTCCTTTAAAGGTTCTACCAATATCTACAACATATTTATGTCACTCCTGCTTGAGGTAGCTTATGTTGTTTTAATGTATTATGTGCTTATTTTTGCTCGAATTACAAGCAGAAAATACACTCTGCTAAATTCCACAGATTTTCATTCTGGATCACTATTAAAAACAGCACAGAAATCTGCAGGTTCTGTTTGGTCTTGGTTATGAGTGTATGGGAGTGCTATAATGCCTTTGTACGGGAATGTTCCATTATGCTGAGAGTGTGGGGAGGAACAGGATCTATGAAGAAGTAAATGTCTCCATCTTTAGGAGCAATTACTTCAGATGTCTTTAGTGAAACCCGACCTAACAATTATCATGTGTGATATAGCTCTGAACTAGAGCTTGAAATTGATGTAAAGGTCAGTTCACAAAGTCAGTGAACCCCTCTACATAATGGTTATTTTTCCCGTGCTTGCACTTGAAAGCATTAAGGTTTCCAACCTAAAAGCAAAAGCTTCTACTTATTGGAGATGCTGTCTGCTGCTGCATATTTGTGGAGTCTACTTTATGACCCTTTTTGCTGAATTTATGTTTCTGTATATAACGGTGGATGCAGCTATTCAGTGCAGACTTAAATGGCTTGGATATAGGTGCGAATGGTAGAAGGAGATGACTAATAGGCTTAATTTGAGACTCAACCCACGATGTCTTTCAGAGGCTGTGCTGCAGAAAATCATTAAGATGAAACTGGGGAGAGTGTGAAGTTAAAATGAAAGTCAAAAAAGTAGGATAATAAAAAGGGAGGCTTGTTCCCTCCTATCTCTGTGTGTTATGTGTGCTCACATGTGAGACATTTCTGAAAAACTAGCAGTGAGAGTCAGTCACTGCAGCTTCCTGAGGCAGGGATACTCTAGTGGAATCTGCTGTTAGATGCTTGCCTTTTTGATTTGGCCTCTTATAGACTGTGATATGTGGATTCCACTGCAGGCTACTGTATCCCGCAGATTGCGTGTGTGCTCTCTCATCCCTCTTTCACATTTCTGTCTCTTCATATCAATGTCAATTATGGGAGAAAGCTTCCCGTCCCTCCAAAGTTCCTCAGTCTCCTCTTTACTTTTTGACTTTGTTTTGTCTCCGCTTTATCTCCTCACTTGCCTTTGCTGTTTTTTCCCCCCAGACATGACATAAGCAAAAAAAGAAGGGGTTATTAAATCATTTCAGTGAGCCCAAGACAAAAAGAGGAGCATAGACGCTGTCCTCCAAAGATCTATTCGAATTGATGCTACACGTCATTGTTTCAAAAGTGTAACTGTAGAAGTTGCTGATTTATCTGCATTTGGTCACCATATATCATCCACACATCACATACGGCCGGCGCGTTTTTCATTAAAGTGACAGATTATTGCCAAAGAGCTTCTGTTCCTGAACGCCGACTGCTCAGTCTCCCATTTTCACACATACACGCTCATGCATACATGCATAGAAATTGTCAGCTTAAACCCTGCGCTTTAATGATGTGCAGGCAGAAGGTCAAAGGCCACTCCTGGGTCGAGGGATTAACTGTGTCGACGCCTTGGACAGGTGTACTGCTCTCTGTATTCATGTCCACAGACATCTGGCCACTGGAAGCCACAGTGTCTCTCTTATTGCCACGTTTGATTGGTGGTTTCGATGTTTAACTGTTCTTGTAGACAAAGGCATATCCAGATGGGAAAGTGTACCTTGACCTGCCTTTGTCTGTCTGTCTGAAGTGCAGCACTTGGTGTGTGTGCACGCGCATGTTTGAGCCTGCGCGCACATGCATTGAACAGATGGAGCAAGAGGGCACCTTAACAAAGTGGCTAGTGTAATTAGGTCCAGCCTGTGCAGTGAGACTTGTGGAATAGTAATTGAGGGATGTGCAGAGCAATGAATGAAAGATTTTTTTTTTTTTTTTTTACCTTTATTCTAATTTTGCTGTGAACAATGCTCTCTTTTCCTGGTATGCCCTGCTGCACGCTTACACAGTTACACTTAGTCACACATGGAGGCTGCCAAGTACAATACAGTCTGATCTGTTGGCCAATTAGCAGCTCTTCTAGAGCAGTTGGAGATTAATTTTCTCAGATCTGTTCTACGGGTCTGGTGATTGAGCCTGCGGCTTCCAGGCACGAGACATCTTCTCTTACCTTTAGGCCGGAGGCACCAGCTAGTGTCTACCTCAGACAGCTAAATGGCATTCATTTGAACATAGGGCGCCATGTGCCCTATGTGTAATACAGTAATCACCAGGAAATATGTTTCTGTCTGAAAAAGTTTGGTGATAGATTAGGGTTGTTCTGATACTGCCTAAAATGTAGCAGAGTCTGTGCACCGATACCATACCGTGTAATGTGTTCACCCTGAGATGGGACCAAATTTTATGGTCATTGGAGGCGAGAAACGCCAGCTTTACTTTCGCATTAGATGACATGGAAAAGTCCATGATACTGTAGCCAGTTCATGGTGAGCAGAAGGTCTTTGGAGTCTGTCAGGCAGATGAATAATCCAGTGGACTGTGTGTTTCCTGACTGACTACTTTACTGACTGATCGACTGATTAATAGTACTGAGAGTGCCTGGTGTATACATTGCACATAATCTCTGTTACTGAATTGTGAATTAGGGCTGGGTATCAGTACTCAGCACCTTGAAGGTATTAATTTTCTTTTGTGAATGTGAACTGCACTGAACTGTTTTGAGGTTATGGGGAAAACAAATGAACTAATGCTGAGATTTTTATTTAATGCACTGATATCAATTCAGTACGTGGTATCAGCAGATACACAAAGTTTGGGAATCAGAAGCGGTATCAGGAAGGACAAAATGGTATTGGAACATCCCTTTTATAGATTATGGTTTTCCATTTGGCATGTGATCATGATGCTTTAAGTCCCTCCTGGAAGTTGCAATGTTGCAATTAACACAAATGCAACGGATCCCTCAATTCTCCATGATCTTGCGATTTTGTCCAGTCATCGCAACTCTTGCACAGATTTGACCAATCACCGTAGCTTCCCGCAAGTTCCACCAATCAGCAAATGCGCAAACATCATATGTGTTCATCTTAATGAACCTTCTGCTATGTTTTATTATTTGCTATTTTTCTATATTTTTATTTTATTTATTGTGTCACAGCTAAAGAAAAGAACACAGGGTTTGACATTGTTATTTATCAATGCTCTATGTACAGTACTCTAAATTTGAGCTCAAAAGTTTGTTTCCTGTGGAGTACCCCCCAGGTGTACTTCTTCTTTACAAATAAAGCGTATTTTGTTGCCTTTATGGTTAGGTTTCTTAGAGCAGAGTCTGGTTTTATTCTTCTGAGAACTAGTTCCCTTTGATTTTTTACGAATTACAAAAAATATGCTATTTCATTGCAAAAAATGCCTTAAATCATTGTATCACAATTCTAAAGAAAATCTTCCGTGAAATCAGACATTTTAGGACGCAACAATCCCAAAAAACAAGCCTGCAAAATCCTGGAGGGACTGATGTTGTGTTGCCTTAGAGGCAAGGACATAGATAATGAAAAACTGCTTTATAGCTCCCACTTGTGCTGTTATTAAAGTCCAGCTTCCTGAGGATTCAGAGGCTTTTTAAATGGTAACGTGTTAAATTTTGATGTACACACACATATCGAGCTGTGTTAAAACTAATAATTACTGTATTAGCCTATGCTAAGAGGGCAAGCTTAAAGCACCTCTAGCAAATATATCCTTATTCATAAAACTGTAATCTCTGTAATCCATGCCCCGTCCAGAATGTAAGAAGATGAGAAAGTGAAATGGTGTGCCATATACACTTGACTGATTGGAAAGGTCAGTGTAATGTGTGAGAGTAGAGTGGACACGCACGCATGCACACACACAGACACCAGGCTCAAGTCTGCCTGCTCAGTCCTAAATAGAAAGCAGATGATAACGAACACCTCTGCACTCTACTCCATGTCGCTCTGCCGTACATCCCACATTTTTAGCCAAGTCCTAAGCCGATCAGGCTCCTCAGATATCCACTTTTAGCTGGATTATGAGGAAGCTGGGCTGTAATAAAGGCTGTGGATCGTGAAATAGAAAGTGGTGTTCAGCATGTCGAGCCAAGGACCCTAATCAGCCCATTCACACCAGCTCAGGCCCCAAACAGTAGGTGAAGCTAAGCTAATGCAGGATTGCTATTCAGCCAGCTTCTGAGATCCTCCCCGTCTCTTCTTTTCACACACATACTGTCTCGTCTTCTGCTTGCCTTGATACACACCTCATGTGCAGGAGACAAAGGCAGAAAAGCCGATGGGCGAAAAGTCAGAAGATTTATCGGGGATTTAGTTTAGATACGCATCTCGGCTTTTATAGGACTTTGGGATCTCTAATGTGTCATTGTTTTCTCCCACCCTCCCTCCGTCTTTGTCTCTCCCTTTCTCCGTCCCTTTCTCTCACAAACCTGTTATGTACATTGATTGAGACCAGGCTCTTACATAGTACTCTAGTTAATAATGCAGTGAGAAATGAAGTCATTTTCACCATGGCTTTGTGCTAATTAAATTTTACAGCAGCCTTATCGCCCAGCCACACACATTCCTGGTCCTCCCACATTTACCAAGGCCAGCAGCCATATCACATAGCCGTCAGGAAGGAAAGAGCCAGGGAGATGATTATATGAACTTCTGTTGTTATGGGAGGGAAATGAGTGCTATCTCCTCTTTATATCTATGCCCTCTACAAAGGGAGGTGCTTGAGTTCTGTCTCCCTGGTAATACCTTTGGTAAAGGGACGTTTGAAGTGCTTTAGCAACATTTTTCCCCTACTCATCTCACCATTCTGCTTCCTTCTTGTTGCACAGTTGTGATATTCCTTTATTTGTTTATCTTTTCAGCAGGCTGCCTGTCTGGTTTTGTGCTTTAGGCTAACATTTGTGACTGGTCACACCGTGGGCCTTGGCAGAGAGAGCCACCACTCTGTTTGCATGTGTTGCTATGGTTGCCACTAAGATGTCTTGACTCGGAGGTAAAGCAGAGAATTTAGGTGGGAGTGATGAAAGTGGGATAATGTGTGGTTTAAAATTCCACTCACTTTCCCGCAATAACCAATCTGTAAACAGCCTCCATATCCAGGTATCATTCTCTAGTGCACCATACTCATACAGAAATAGGAACAAACACCAAGGCTCCTGTTGTTGATGATTCCCAGGACCACTTTAGTCCGGAGTGATAAAATGATCACATCCTCCCCAAACTGCCTCATCTCTCTGTCTCTCTCTCTGGCTGTCGTTTCTGCTGCCACTCCACCTGCTCTGTGTCTCCTCGTTGATCCAGAAGCTCTAAGTGTAGCGACAGGAGTTTCCACGCCGGCAGAGCGGGAAGGCCAGCCCTCAGGCAGCAGGATCTGTTTGATGCTGGATTCCCCTTAGAGAGTGGGGTTTGGGCTTTGCTGATCTGCCATTATACCGCCCTTTTATGCCCATGCACTCACTCATTCACACATTAGACTGTGTACAGCCGCATGTGTTCACTTTCAGCATGTACACACATACACACACACGCACGTCCCCTTGAAGACACTCAGCCTTGAGTCACAGGGCCATGTATGTTTCTCTGGCCTCTGGGCTAAAGAGCTTCATTAGTCTGGCACTAGCTTTGATTAGCATCCTCCGGGGTACAAATTAGCAAACAAGCTCAAGTGATCCTGTGAAGAAATACTCACTCCGGGACTTTCTGCAGATTTATGAGCACTTCACAAGCATGTGATTTTCCGTGTCATTTAAGAGATGGCAGTTTTACCTTAAATCAAGTTTTGTTGAAGTCTCATTAGTGAGGATACTCTCCAAGAAGATAAAACTATGGTTTCGGATGATTAAAAGGCTGTGTACACCAAGAAGATAGAGTACTGAACAGGGTTTGGAGATACTTTAAAAATGTATTATGATACAGTTACTAATTACCTCTTAAGAAGTGTAGTCAGTAACCTAATCCAAGTAACACAGTATGTTATTATAACGGTTCCATGTAAAGTTAATGTAACTTGATTACTTTCTTTTCTTTTGGATTACCTCAATACTAAATATGACAAAATTGTTCAGCTTAACATGATGTTCTTCTGTGTCGCTAATGTTAGTGTTTGGTCTGTGAAGCTGACCTGTAGCCAACATTAGCTGTTGCTCTGTGTAGCTAACATTAGTGGTTGTTCTCTGCAGCTACACTAGCAGTTGTTCTTACCTGTAAATGTTTCTCTAAATTAGATGTAGTGCGTTCTTTTGATTTCCACCCATCAAAGCATTTTTTACCTAGAGGCCATAATAATGAATCAGCAATTCTAAGATTAGCTGGTTTCACTTGAGACCAGAGTGGTGTTGTGATGCTCATAAAGTGTTGTAATATGTGTGCACGGCACATTGTTATTTATTTTGAAGTGTATTTTAAGATTGTAATCCTGCTAATAATCCCAATTTTTTCATAAAAAATCTGATTACATTGTTTTTTCTGTAACTGAAATGGAATACAGTTACCTTTTTTTGGGATCCTAATCATGATATCCCTTTACATGTACTGCGTTACTCCCCAAGCCTGGTAAGAAAGCAGATTTTCTTTGTATGCTAACACATACATCAAAGTTCATGCATTTACTGTATGTATGTGTATGTGCATTTATTTGTACGGTATGTGCTTTTGAACATGCGCGTACTCTAACACATGCACCTAGGTGTGAATGGATTCATTCACTGCCTCAGTAAGAGCGTTAATGTGTGGAGACGTAGCTTGTGCATGTGCATTGTCCGAGACTGTTTTTCATTCAGGTGAAAATTCCTAAAGCCGCTGCCTGCTCTATAATAACCATACTTGACATTTTCCTGTCCTCCAGCCTGTGGAGTCTAGCAGATGCTTTCCATTCCAGTTGAACCCATTAAGGCCTTCTCTACTCTACTGCATCCACCGGCCTGTCCTTTGGCAGGGCCCCTCTGAATGTCAAAAACTCACTGCTTAGCATCACAATAAAGCAGATACGGAGCAGAGGAGTAAAGGAAAGGAAATGGCTACGGCTGGCAAAGGCCATGGAAAAAAAAAAGATTATTTTAAAAACCCTGCCATTGCTCACACAGCAGCGCATAGCTAGGCTGTTTTTTTGTTTGTTTGTTTGTTTTTTTCATCCTTGAAACATAAAGTGACTGTACACCATGGTCAGTGACTGCTGACTTTTCTTCAACAACTGATATAAGTTGTTACAAATAGAATTCAGGCAAAAAGTAATTATATAAAGCAGCTAGTTTTTACTTAGTAAACTATAAGTGGACCCGTGCCAAAATATGTGCTTTTCTGGAGTTGTTTCTTCGTTTCTGATCAACTCTTGTTCCATACTGCTGGCTTCCCTGTTGGGTGGCTGACCCTGAGGTTGTAAAGTTGTCTTGCTGGAAGTTCTGCATTGATTGTTTCATTTTTAACAGTTGTATGACTTTAACAATAACTAAATAAGTAAACAAAATGTGACACCTTTTGTAATGCAGACTCACTTTTGCCCTGCCACAGAGCATTCGATTTCTGAGAAGGGATGTAGAATTTCATTGTCTGGAATAACCATAGAAAGTGAAGTTACTCATAGGTTGACTAATATCGCTTTTACACTGTGGATTTGTTTTTGTTTTTTAATTGTGGGTAAACCTGCTAAAAAAATAGGTGATTTACTCCTTTCCATTGCTAGTAGATGAGCTTGCCTTTGTGTTTTTCTTCTGATGTATGGCCATTAAAGCCCAGGCTCTATGTTTCTGGATTCTAACTGAATCTCTGTGATTTGAAGTTTATTTTCTCTCCTGTGTTCCTGTTTGTATTTTCAGGTATCTGCTTTTTCTTACACACACACATTTTCTGTTTTTTCTGCTTCATAACAAAAGCTTTTAGATAACAAAATAACAAAGGACTTTAATTGTGAACAAATAAGATGAGACTCAAGACTCAACTCAAGCTGAAATGTGAAAATTAGTGTGGCCACCTGGGAATTTACCTTTTCCCACTATAAAGAAAAGCCAGATATTAGTGGGTTTAATAGTTGAAAATGAGATCTCTCTGTTGCTTTCAAATCGCCTCTTGTTGTGCGCATATCAGCAAAATAGCAAAGCAAAATACACTTTAATACAGTCTGATAGAAACTTTGTTGCACCTGTTGTTGAAAACAAGAGTTACCTGACCCTGCTTCGGGTTCCTCTTTAAGATACTATTTTGATTCCAAAGCTTCAGTGAAAAAATGTTCGGTTTCACAGAACTCCATCTTTTTTTCTTTTTTTTAAAATTTCCATTCAGTGTTACTAATGAAGTAAAAATTGTGGGGGACAGTAGAACATATTTTGTAAACAAGCCATATTAATTACCCTTAATTAATGAATCACATTAGAGCCCAGCGGGAATAGGGGTTAGAACTTGTAACAAATTCAACAGCAAAATTGATTGACAGAATATAATGAATAATTTAGGGATTTATACAATAATCTTTGGAAAACCAAATGATAGAATAATTGATCACTTTAAATCTTAATGCAAGTTTTGATTAAATGGAAAACATAATAACCGTGCCCAGTAGACTTGATTATTGTTTTGGTTTTCAGGCCGTGGCGTCTGTGGCTAGTCTTGATTTGTGTACAAACCTGATTATTTTTCTTAACGGGGAGGTAATTAGCCTGGCTAGTTTGAATGGTAATTACAATGTCAGACAAAGAGGAAAGAGGCTGTCTAAATGTATTTCACAGATAGTTCTGTTTGTCCACACAGGCAGCTGCACACAGATATATACACACTTCTATACACACAGATTCTATTCAGCATGCAGGAACATCTCGAGACAAACACAATTATTTATAACGTTTGTTTTGATATAGCGTACCTCACATTTGCAAGCTAAAATAATAGGAAATTGTTTATTTGCTTCCTCAGTATAAAATTTTCTGATACTGGCAGAAACACAGAGCAGGTTGAGCGGGGATGTTGGGATGCAGTCGGCTGTATTGGCTCTCTCTGTTTTGTGTACCTCATTACTCTCACTTTGAATTCTGTTAATAATGCTATTTCTGCCATTCTTGCATACATGGAGAGCCTCTAAATGCTGCCAAGACCAAGATATTTAATTTTCTTCAAAGGCACAAATAAAGACAACATGCATATGCGGCTGTTTCCCACTTAAAGCTTGCCTCATGTCCTTTTCTTGTTTTTATTATGTCCTTTGGCTTGGATCAGAAGTGAATAAATTACATACAATATGTTGTTCTTCTAAAGTGCATACCCAACACCAATTATTCACACAGCATGGCTATAAGCCTGTATGGAAAAAAGACCAGGAAACTTTGTTTCTCAAATTTACAAGCAGTATTGATCAAACAAAGATAATTCCCTTGATGGTATTTCCGTTGAGGCTCATCCTATTTTGATGACAATGACAGCATGTGCTCAGGCCCAGTGGGCTTCTAAAAATGGGAAGCAGTCAGGTCTGCAGACTTTCTGTCTGCGCACACTACTTTGTTGGTTGTGTGTGTTTGTAAGCATTAACTTCAAGAGTACATCTTTCATCCTTTTTCTCCTCCTTATTGCATTCCATCTACTCTGAGCCAGTGTTTCTGACCTGATACTGAGCTTGGAGCTTAGAGACTTTACCAAAACAACTTCAAAACGCTAGTATGGTTTTCACATATAAACTGTGCTTAGCCAGCTTAGTGTGGATATAGTCCAAAACTCCAAAGGGAAGCAAAGGGAAATCCACTAGAAAAGAAAATGTATTCCCAATTTGAGCATAATATTTAAATCTCACCTGTATTTTTTAAAGTGCTGTATTTTTTATTTTTTTTTAATTTTCAAATACTATTAAATCAAATTGTCTTCTTGCTGTTACCTGACACTTCATTGTCATTGTTCAAAGGCAAAAGGGAATGTCTGCAATATTCTGCAATATTTCTTTTGCGGTATGATGGAAACTTCCCATGGAAGCACGGCAAATGGGTGCAGACGGGGAACTGACACATTTAGCATTTTTAAGTGCTTTCTGATCAGAGGAGGAGAAGTAACACCTCCGTTTAAAGGGACATGACATGATTGTTGAAATACCTGCAATAAGTGCCACGAGTAGCTAATTTGAGCAATTGAACACTTGACACCACTTAAACCAAATTTAGACCTGCGTGTCACTTTGTACAATGATCCAGCCTGGATGACTCTGGTGTAGAAACTGATATTAGTTCAGTGCTGGATTTTACCTGTTTCACTATTGCAACACTGGAAGGAAGTGACGTAAAAACTGCCTTGCAGTCATTAATAGCCAAAGTAATCACGTTCGTGTTCAAGATTACTGAGCCTTTATTGTTGTTACTATCGACAATTTCCACTGCAGACATATAGGAGAAGATACCTAGCGTGGGACTCAAATAAAAATGTTTCATTTGCTCTGACAGATACATCTGACCACCCTCCCATTCAGACAGATCTCTACTCATCCTGGCTGTATGTTGAGCCAATCACAACCATTTATTTAATATGGGGTGGAAGAGTTTGATACAATGACTGACAGAGGAGCCAGGCAGTGCCGGTCAAATTATGAATCAATATTCTGTTACCGCACCTAAAACGCTGTGAGAAACACATTTTAGTTTACTGTTAGTACTTTAAGAAAGTTTGTGACCAGGCAGCCATTTCTTTCCTGCTTGAAAACAGACCAAGCACCACCCCAGCTTGCATGTATCTCGCTCAGTCCTGCATCACACGTCTCGTTGCTCTGATGGATTGTACGTCTACCCAATTGCATCCAGAGTCATTTTGGTCTGTGCCCATTTATAACGCCCCTCGGAAATCAAAAATGAGCTGAGAGGTTCCAGACTAATACACACTTGTGGATTAGCCCGGCTAGAAGATTCCAGCTACTGAAGCTGACCACTTTTGCTGTGTCAGTCTCTGTTGATGGCATAGCCTCAATATGATGAGATGCACATCAGTTATAGCATATTCTAGGGCACTGCACCACTGGAACACATGTAGGCTCCATTGCTATGACATAATTCCTAAGTAGAAATCTGGCTTTACTGCTTCACACCAACTCTAAAATGATTTAGAATCATTAATTACAGGAAAACAGTTAACTTTTCTGAAATATTTATCTTTTTCCAAAAGAGACCTTTCCTGTTTGTTGAATGCTGCTACAAGCAACTCCGGAGAAAGATAGCTGATTGTTGCCTCTCATTCCCAGATCATCGAATATATTTGGGTATTTTGGGTTGGTGGCTCAACTCAGCCACCAAACTAAAGTATCAGTATGTGATGACCTTCGAATGAGACTACAGAATCAACTATTTTAGTCCTGATGTGCTTGTAACAGCTATATAAAAAAAAAAGAAAAGGGACAGAGCGGTAGGCTCTTACTTGAGGACCTCGAGAGTAAGCCTCGACTTTGTGGCTCTGCGACTTAGATGAGACTACAGTGGAAGCTTTAAGGAAGATAGGACAAAACCCTTATTTGCCCTGCTAGCATACTCACGCTTGAAGTGTCCCTTGGATAACATCTGTCCTTATTGTTCCCTTCTTACAAAGACAAAGTGTAAGATTGGCCAGTCTGCACGGGCTCAGCAGTGTGAGAGGGTTAATGAACAAGGCTTATCCACCCAGGAAGGTTTTAGAGAGAAGAGGCATGGCTGCCTGTAAATCATCCATCAGCCTCTCCAGCGAGCTGAGCCTGAGCTCTGACAATGTAAGGTGTTTGGGCTACAGCAGAGGGGACATGATTTATCAGGGAGGTGAGTGATTATGCGAAGCCTCCGTACGTGAGAGAGACGGGCAGAACTAAAAGATGATCCCATATCGTTTCATGAAACATGCAAAGAATAGTCAATGGGTGCCTGTGAAAAATAGCCACATGAAGACACTGTGGATAAATGAACTGCGGGTGTGTTTAAGTTTGAATAGAGAATGTTGCAAAGGGTTCAACCTCAAAAGCGACTGTTTTTTTCTCATATAAATATATAATAGTCCGCAGGAGCTGAAACTATTCTTGATGACTTTATGTCATTTTCTGTCTAATTACTATAATCACTGGCCTTCCAGCTTGTCACTCTGCCGTGTCACTTTCAAAAACATCTTGCTTGGAATGAGGTGACTAAATGTAGCACTTTTTCCTTTTTTAGTAGATAATTATCTGTCTCAGGTGTTAGAGAATGGAGAATGATGAGCACCAAAATAGATCAGGCAAAGAGAAAAGTCTCTGATCTTCTCCTGGCAGTGTAGTGGAATCAAATAATGAAACACTTAACGTTAAACCACTGCGCTTTTCATGTGCAAATTCAACTTCACACATTGACAGTTCACACCGGCTCAGTAGATGACTGGTTTGGATCTTACTTATGTCATCTTTTTCTTTTTTTTTATTAGATGCAAGTCATTATCTTTTGTTTTGTCCCAGTTCCCAAGACTGTGAAGGATTCATACTTCGATGAAAGGGGGTAAAGGAGTTGACATCCACTTTAGTAGGCTTAAATGATCCACTTTGAAGAATCAAACAGAGATAAATAAATATCAACAAATAACGACAACAGACCAACTCACCTCTGTTACAGCTTTATCAAGATTTCAGAGATGGTTGATAGACGCCTCGGATACGAATGCGGAGGCAGAGAGTGAGAGAGGGGTATGGAGATGAAATAAAATTAGTAGAGGTGCATCTGCCTTCTGACTGTTTGTGTATGTAGTGTATTTTTTTATGGAACAACTTACACCCTATCTTTTTTCCTAGTTTGTCAAATGGAGTAGGAGCAGTATTATACATTTCAGCTTCTTAAGCCTGGAACAGGACCCCCTACTATATATACTGAAGTGGATATTTTCCGACCTTGTCTTGTTTGCCCTTACCCATAGCTGCTAAGTCAACAGCAGTTGTAGGCTAATGTTAGCAGCTGTAGCCTCACCCTCTGCACTTTCACCGTGGTTTCTGAGGTGGAGGGTATGTCAAAGCCTCTTGAAGATACAAAACGATCCCTTGTGGCTCACAAGAGAGTCTGTACACTTGGAATAATATTACAGATAATTGGCCAATATGTTGCAATAATATGTAGCTAACTAGTTCACTGTTATGGATAGGTGTCACACAGTGATATAGCAGGTTAACTAGCTCACCTGACTACACAAGGATTCATGGGTAGACTTTCGTCAGTGTTGTGTAAGCCTGCAACTAACAATTATTTCCATTGCCGATTAATCTGTTGATGGTTTTCTCGATTAACTGATTAGTTGTTTGGTCTAAAATGTCAGAAAAGGGTGAAAAATGTCATTCAGTATTTCCAAAAACCCAAGATGACGTCCTCAAATGTCTTGTTTTGCCCACAACACAAAGATATTCAGTTTACTCATAGTGTTCAGGCTTCACTTTAGTCATAAATGAGTAAAGAAATCAAAAAATATTCACATTTAAGAAGCTGGAAACAGACAGTTTTTTCAAACAGAAAACCAATTAATCAATCATCAAAGTAGTTGATGATTAATTTAGTAATTTAGTTTTATGCAGACCAGAGCTGCGACGTCTAGCGGTGAAATTGAGATCGCTTTTAGCCCCTTTAAATGTTTTTTTTTTTTTTTTTTTTTTGTAATTTTTTTTA
>JAJHUR010092094.1:0-11728 GCA_027495735.1 Lutjanus campechanus | reverse complement strand
TTTTTTTTGCGTAATTATGTTAATAATAGGTTGGATTCATGTTCATGCGGAATTTCAGACTATTTTCATTTTTGAAAATAAATAGTAAATAATTGCTAGCAGACTCCCATTAGTTAGTTGAACATGCTAATCCTAACAGCTTACACTAGAGCAGATAAAAACAAACTTTAATCCATCCCCCACATGTTTTCGAGACACTACAAAAAAGATATCACAGTCCAGACTAATAAAACACTGGGTACTGCTCTTTAAAGCCCCGTACACACCGCTTCCACATGTAGAGAAAGCTTGACAGGCCTGCAGCACTCTCATTACAGTTGCTAATCTATTATTGGACGGTTGCTGTTTGGTGGCATGGCTTAGCAAAGGGTCAGACGTCTACTCCCCAAATGCTACATTACTCTCACCAACATACAGTATGATGTTCACACTATTCAGTGCTAATCAATGGGAGTCCCACACTGTAAGGTTCCTGAGATGAATTTTGTTTGTTTGTTTTCCAAAAAAAACAAATGTGAAACACATTGAAACAACTTGAGAAATTTCTAGATATAGTTCACACCTTTCCCGGCCGTGTTCTTCAGGAGCTCTGATTGGCCACAACTCTCAGAACTTGTCATCATGTATCTCATGCTACAAGACAGCTGTAGATCTTGTGCCTTTAAACTCAAACATGTTTGAAAATCTCAGGATCAAGGACTCAATCACTTATATCTCACCTTCTTACGTTTACTGTAAATGGCTGGAACGTATCATGTGGGAAAGTGATCTCACCAATTTGTCAAGGACTGATAAATCCTGGCTTTTCTCATATAGTGTGCACCCAGCCTTAGAGACTGGTATAAAATAGGTACATCAGGAAAGCTATTGTGTATTTTCAGCTTTACTTGTCATCAATAGTGTACTATATATATTTGGCCCTTGCCAGGAAAGCTTGAGTTGAGCTTTTAGAGCCTCAACTAATTTAACAGACACACACACACACACACACACACACAAAGTTGTGTGCCAACAGCCAGTTTTCATTTGACAAAAACATACTTCTTCTCTCCTTTCATCTTCCTTTTCAAGGGTCAAAGGTTCAGTTTGTCTAAGTCACAACAAAATTCACCTTTTATTCATTGCATTTGTGTAGTGGCAGAAATCTCAAATCCCAGCAGATAAAACTGAAACTGTCTGCATGCTTGGTATCACCGAGGGTAAGTGGAAAAATATGTCTTTTTGTAATTTGTGTGAACTGACCCTTCAAGGTGAGTTACAGCACAATTCTTTTGAGTAAAGCTGTCCTGACCTTATGCTTTGTGATATAGTTCTGTGCTGCATAGCCGATAGGTGTTTTCTGGGTAGGCTTAGAGGACCGAGACGGCAAGTGAAAAGCAGAAGGAAGGGACAGGGATGCTGAGCTCAAAGTAAAAACAAATGGAATAAACAATGTTAAGAGACAGGTTGTCTATTTCTCGTTTTTTTGTCACTCTCTCCCCCCCGTCTCTCTGTGGCTTTCTCTGTCTCTCACTCTCGACTGATGAAATTGCCAATGATTTATAACAAATGTCAGTGGCAGGCGCAGCAGACTGCTGTTTTGTCCCTGTCAGAGCCAAGTAGAGCCTGAGGTAGGCAGCTTTGCTTATCAATCAAAGCCTCTCTTCTCTTCCACCACCACTGTCAGTACAAAGCTTACTGGATCACCAGCTCTCCAAACCAAGGGCCAATGTGGTTGTCATGGTGATAGCACTGTGGTAGCACAGAAGCTGAAACAAACAGGAAGTGGCACAACACCTTTCCGGTATCACTTTGCTGATAGCAGTTCTCTGATTCGTATACAGCTTATTAGGTGAGAACAGTGTCTTGTTGGCACCTCCCCAGCTGCTCCTGCTCGTGCACCCAATCACCCCACATTTACCTCTTCTTCTCCTCTCAGACCACATCTACTGAGGTGTAGGTGTGCATGAGTAATTGTTATAAATGCAACAGCATGTTGTCGCCTTGGAATTATTATATGGTTTCATCTGACATTTTTGTCAAATTTTAATTCACATATTCCTTTCTCTTAGAACTTGTTAATGTTATGAGGTGTTTTTTTAAAGGGACAGTTCACCCTAAAATCAAAAATGCACATTTTTCCTCTTATCCTGCTACTTGCTATTTATTTTATGAAATGTCTGCCTTCTCTCCAATATAATGACACTAGATGGCACTCAGCCTGTGGTGCTTAAAGCACCAAAAAATACAATTGAAAAATTCACCACCAGTGTCTCTTTCCAGAAATTGTGACCCAGTTACTCAAGATAATCCACCGACCTTGTTATGAGCAGTTTAATGTAGGAACTATTTTATTTCTGCAGTGGACTCTACTAGAACTACTAGAAGGCCTAAAATGCCTTAAATTGTAGAAATATTAAGGCTTAAAGGTCATTAAATAATCTACATTTGAATGGATGCGGTCTGAATTACAACATTCACCCATCCATCTATTTTTTTTCTTTCATTACCCCCCAATCTTTTGTGTATCAAAATTTAATTTTCAAAACAAAACCTTATAAAAATGTCAAATAAAGCATTTCTCATCAAGGTAGACACTGTTATAACACTAATTTAATGGTTAAAAACCATTAAAAACCATCTGGTTTTTCAAGATAAAACCTTATAATTCTAAGCATAAAGTACATTCTTAGGATTAGAAGGTTGAATCTGCATTTGACTTGTTCCAAAAAAAAACAAAAAAACATTTACAGTGTGATGGGATTTTGATCTGGTATAGAGTCCATTTAAGGTGTCTGGCATTTTGAAAAGACTTGTTCCACATATCAAAATGGCTCAGATCGCAGATAGATAGGTAGATTTCACAGGTGACCAATGTTATTCTATATCATATTATTGCATGCAGGCAGTCTTACCTTTCTACTCTCATGAGCATACAGCAACTGATGTAAAGTAATTGAACTGTGATGATTATTTGAGGATTTGCAAGGAAGAGGCGCCTTTAATTATCTGTCATTTACAAACCCTTGACATTGCATTTACACACAGCGATTAACTTTCTCTTCCTTCCTCACTCGCACCCCATTGTTAGTTTATGATGATGTCTTGCTGCTTAATTACTGATGTATTTGAAAGGTCTCTGCCTGGCAAGTGCTAATTTGTTAGGCTGTTTTGTCAGATGGAAGACAGTAGGGTAAAGTTGGTGTTATTTGTTCTTAGCCACCAAAGTGCAGCTTGCACGGGAAAGCAGCAGCAAGTAGCCTGAACCATGAAAGGCTGTGAATCGTGAAAGGCTGTCACCTGTCTTTTCAGGAAGAAATGGAAACCTTTCATTCTATTTTGTTCTGACTGCCATCATCAAGTGCATGTGATAGAAGACGTGGGGATTGATTGTATGTAACCAGTCTGTTGTTCACTTAATTCAAATTGATGGTGAACTACTGGTAGATAAGAGTTTTAACAGTAGATATCTATCTTTAGACATTAACAGCAACCTTTAATGTTTTATTAAAGATTGCGCAACATCATCATAAATTATTTTATTTAAATTTCAATATAATTTAAGCCTCTTACAAAGGCATGTTGTTTTGCTTCTATTTTATTAATGTGATAAACAATTTTTAAATAATTTCAAGTGAGCAAAAAAAGGGCAATTGCTATATTAGTTGCTCTATGATGCATGCTACCAGGACAGATCCAGAACTCCACTGGATCTGAAAAAGTCAGAGGTGCATTTGTCATTTTTTATTTTATTTGCATTAGTGAAATACTACTGAGCTCATAGGCATCTACTTTCCACTCCAGGTCTTTCTGTTGTTTCCCTAAAGTGTCTCTCCTTTCGCATGCCCTCTCTGTATATTTATAAAGTAGATTTGTTAAACCCCACGATAAGTGTGAATTTTGTACTCAAGCTGAGACATTTTGAACTCGTGTTGACAGACCTCCACGTCAGTTCCTACTACCTCAGAG
The DNA here is from genome assembly GCA_027495735.1 of Lutjanus campechanus. Taxonomy (NCBI): domain Eukaryota; kingdom Metazoa; phylum Chordata; class Actinopteri; order Lutjaniformes; family Lutjanidae; genus Lutjanus; species Lutjanus campechanus. The sequence goes on along the minus strand of JAJHUR010092094.1, from coordinate 7,780 downwards.
GAATTTACTTGTGGTCGCGTCTTTCACTAACATCTGGAATGATCACACCACCTCCAAAATTAGCCTTGTATTAAATAATAGGAATTACTTTAATGGCTATACATATTTGTGTCTGTAAAACATTATTTTTTGTGTACATTTGTTTAGAATTTATTCCCCCTTCTAAACTTCTATGATCTAGGCTAATATCACTCTTTTTCACTTCACCAGCAGCCAGGTATGTCAAGGTGTCAACTGCAGCACTCGTCCAGAGGGAAAAGTTTAAAAAATGTTAAGTAAAATAATTTCTCCAGCAGATTTATAGTTCAAATATTCAGTGTCAAAGACAGAGTTTATTTAAAGGGATAATTTATATTAGATGTGGTGTCATGAGGTACTTGTTGATAGTCAGTGTATTGGCTTCAGTTGATGTCTGCTGGCAGAGGCAGAGAAGGGCACGAGCTCAGAACCTAAGCAATGAACTACTTTCTATGGAGTCAGCAACAAAACATATGTGAGTATGTGTGTGCATAGATCTTTCAGTGTAAGTGTACGCTTTATTTACAGTAATTTCATTGCTTTACTCTGCCATCAGACAGCCTTGGCTTCAATGTTTTTAAAGGATAGTTGGAGAAGCAACTGATTCAGGTTGAATTTTAGTGAAATAAAAGTCAGCATGATTGCATCTTTGTTTATTTCCCCTACATAAATCATATCCATTTAACATTGTTTGACTCAGTATTTCTCCGCCGGTCATCCACGACTCCCCAGGACAGCCCACTCCCCAGTCTGGAGACCACTGGCCTAACCTCGGTGCTGGTGCCCCTCTCTGCTTCCTACGTGTATAAGGCGTATCGACTGCTCCAAATCCACCAATTTATAGAAATGAAAAAATAATGTCAGGTTACATGAGCCCTGCACTTTAATGCTACTGTTTATTGCATATTCTCAATTCTAGAGTAAACAACCAAGACATAAAATGCAAAAGAAATGCACTTACTTAATGTTCAGGAATATTAACAGACAGCATACCTTTCCACAGTATGTTACAACTATGTAAATTCAATCTGCCCCCTCTCTTTCCAGCCAGGAATAGAGGATGTTCTCTTAAAGCAGATTAATTGGATAATGGCTTTCTCCTTTCGTTCCGTTTCTCCTCTTGCTTGTCCTCAACAATTACTGGTTCTGTCAAGGCTGATTGTCCATTCTGCTGTACCTCGTTAAGAGAATACCGTGTAGCCTCAATTTAGCTTTTTTAAGAACCTCATCTATGATCACAAGTCTACTTAAAGCAACACCTGCAAATGTTCTGTAGTCTCTGGTTCTATTGCGACTACACTTTGACATCAGCAGGTGCATTTTATCTGCTGTGTTGCATGGTCCCTCCTCTTTCAATTTATTTGTATTTGATTTTAAAAGTATGAAATATATTTCATCACTTTATCACTTACTTGGTTTTCACTTTGAGTTCCACTGATTGAAGAAAAGCAGACCCTCAGATGGGTCCAATAAAGACATCTGGTTATGACCAGTAATTTATGCTGTAGTGTGACCGTATGTGCATAAATACTATTATGCTTGCATCCAAGGCTATTTTTTAATAATTTTCCATTTCCAAATATGATTACTACTATCTGATATATGTTCACACATGCATATGCATAGTCTGAGAAACAGTGTGTGGGCTATGTGACAACAGTCTCTCATGAGGGCTCATTAAATGCAAAGAGAGTGAGGGTGACTGAGAGAAATATCTCAAATACTATAGCATCCAGAAATATCTCACATACAGCACTATAGCATCCATCATAAATGAAAGAGGAACATCTCCTTTATATGCTTCAAAGAAAAACTGTGGCTCAAATATAACAATTGCATGCTGGTCAGGTCCTAGTTTCAATTCCAGCAAAGTGCATAAGACAAGTGGTTCATTTTAATCTTGTTTATTGAGAGAGGAATTTTTGCAGGGTAAACATGCAGTTCCAATGCTTTTTAGACTTGTAGATAGAAATCACCATATTCAATTTGCTTTATCACACCACTGATTAGTTCGGAGTCACTCTCAAATGCTTAGCCCTAGAGAGCAAAATGGTTATTATGGCACAATGATCTGAGAGCTGCTGTTTCATATATTCTGTGTCACTGAAAACACTGCAGCCATAGTATAGGGTAGAGATGCACGGATCCACTTTTTTCAAGTCCGGTTAGGGTTGGGCAGTTGGACAAATATATCACCTATCAAAGATTTTTATTTTTTTTTTTTGGACAATTTTTTTTGGGTGATATTTGTCATTTTATGTAGCTAATGTAATGGTCTGCAGAGTGACAGCGCTGCTCTGCAACATACTCTCATCTAGTGGCACAGTACACACCCACTCGGCCGAACTATGAGTGCGCTGAGCTGAGTGAATTAACGAGAGTTTTGCATGTTTTCTTTGTCAAATTTGGATTAAGAGTGTTTACAAGGAGTTAATGGGACAATTAGGCTTGTTTTAGCTCCGTAAAAGAGAAAAACTTGAATTCAGAAGGTGTTTGGTTGTATTTCTCTGTTCAAAACGAAAATAGGCGTGAGAATATTTAATTTCTTGACACTTGACACTCTTCGCACCCTGAGTTTATTTTTTTTTATTGGACGAACTGAACATGTGCGGCATACGTAACGTAGTGAATTCACCGCTTGCACACATGTCCCATGAGGGGAATGGAGGACATGGGATGGGGGAACGAATACAGTATATTGCCAATCACTAGTTGATGGGTTGACAATGGCCATTTGGAAAATTTTAATGTAATGCCCAACCCTAGTTCCAATCCAAATACGATGTCTGGATTTGGATATCTGCAGATACCAATATTATAGCGATATTAGTGCTCTTTTTTTCATGTTTATGATTATTATGATGATTATTATAAGTAGGAAGAGGAATAAGATAAATGAGGCTGAAACTGGACTTCAGCCTGGAAAGCTTGTGTAGTTTGTGTAATGTAACTTATGAATGGTGTCCTTCACCCATTGTGGGTTGGTGTAGGATTCTGGTTTGTGACATTCACATGTGTGGCTGATAGCTCAGAGGCAGCCCTCATTTGCATAATCATCCCATGGTGCATTGCTGAAAGTTAAAGTTTGCTAGTTGATGTTGCAGAATGCAAATGAAACTGTTTGTCAGTGTTTGTGATGTGCTTGTTCAGAACATGGTGGTTTATGTTGGAAAATCATTTTTGTGGTTGTTTATTGTTATACCCTGAGTGAGGCAGCTCATACATTTCTTCACCCTGCTGTATCTTAGCATCTTGTTGTAGAACGAATGCTTTTCCCTTGTATTACATGCAAATGCAGACTAAGAGAGGAGAGGGCTGGTTATCCCCCAGTTCACACTGCTTAGCACAGTGTTAACTAAAAGAAAATACAAAGCAAGCATGTGGCATTGTGGAATTTAGATTGGAATGCAGATCAGTTTTGTGAGTCTGATACCCAATGAACACCTTATGTAAACCAATACCAGTACTGGTAATGAGCCCCAATACCAGTACTGGATTGGATCTGTCCCACTTATACTGTAGTATGGGGTATCTAATTATATCTAGCCAAACTTCTCTAAAAGTATAAAGAAAAAGTGCTGCACTAGGTCAAAAAAGCAGTATTGGCTAAAGATGAAAAGATTAGGTGCTCTTCAACGATAGTGCCAAAAATTAGATGAAAATAAAACAAACACCGACTGTCCAACTTACTGACGATAGAAGTGTAAAGTAATAGATGACACTCTGGAATGATCTGAGGCACTCTAATAATACATGTAAAAATCCTTTATTAATTCACGGGCACACCAACGCATTTCCCTTTTATCCATTACTTTACACTTTTATTGTCAGTAAGTTGGACAGCTAGTGTTGGGTTTATTTTCATCTAATTCATTAAAAGTATACTGAATCAACTTGAATACCCAGACTGACATATTTCTCCATGATTAAAACATTGTGCCTTTAATCCCTACTGTAAGACTGGTTTAGTTTTATAAAAGTGAAACTTTAGTATCTAGCTTTGCATAGTAATCACAAAGTGATTCACTCTTATCCTTTAAAGTTTGATTTGAAATGTGAATGGGGGATTTATAAATTCAAATGAAGTTTTGAAAGTATGCAACAATTGATTCAGACATTAAAATTTGTTTGCATGCTGTGACTTCTAACACTGTTTAACAAGAGGAGCATCTGAAACTCGGAGGGGGGAAAATAAACCCAAAAACAACAACAACAACAACACGGAAATCGATGCAATATAACCAATAGACAAATAGATTTACAACTTAAATATATACTGTATGACCGAGAATGAGGTCAGGTTTTATTTCACAGAAGCATGTGTATGCACAAGTACAATATGAGGCTGTGGAGCAGAAACAAGGGTAGGGTTAAAGGGTACTGAAGCTAAGAAAAATTAAAACAAAGAGCTGTAGAAGATATGAAAATATAGAAAATAGTCAGTAATGGAGACATTAGAAAACCCAAATGAAGTTAAGGCTTTCCTGCTGTGTGAAGTGTGATAAGTTTATTGTGGGGCTCTTTTTTTGTTGTTAATGAAAACACTGGTTAATATAAATCTATTACCATTATAATCAGAAACACAAGGAGCCCCGCAGAGGCTCCGCTTAAGCTGAATAAGTCAGGGCATCCTGCTGCTACGGTTTACTTACCTAACACGGGCAGAGTCTCTAACCACATAATCTCTCCTCATCCACACCATATCTATCTAGTGCAATATCTGCTCTGCCCAGCTGGCAACCTCCTCAAGTCTTTGTTTCTCCATTTGTTAACCACGTTTCTCCCCAAGATTCCTGTGCTGAAATACCAGGAAGGCTTTGCACAGTTTTAAATAAATAAGTCACAGTTAAGCACAAGTATAAATCAAGAAAAACCCAGCAAGCGTGTATTCAAGATATTTTGCAGCATATTTCATCATTTACCTATCTTTGTATGTAACACAACCACAGAGCTGTTTGGTGTACGATTTTATTTAATTTTATTTTGAATTCATTCAGCACACTGTTCGAGAGTGGCGAGGACACTGTTAAAATTCTCATCACGTTTACATCAAAGCATCTTCAATATATAGCACTGATGCATGATGGAAAATGAATGAATTAAAAGTGTAGCTATGGGAATTACTTTCACACTGCACAGGTTATCATTTCATTTTTTTTCACACAATTTTTATAAAAGTAAACTGATGCAACATAAAACACATTTCTTCTACTCCATGTTGTTATGAAACCCTGCTTATCCCAGGGAATTCCCTGGTATGTTTACTTACTTTTAAGTCTTTTGAGTTTCAGTTTCAGTTAGGTAAGGATTTAAAAATGTAACTGTGTGTCTGTGTTTTCTGTGAACTTGTGTTTGTGCAGCGAATACATTAAAGAAAGAGACACTTGTTTACTGAAATACACACATTTGTGTTTATCTGTAGTGCTTTGTGGTGTATGTTAGATTGATGTCAGATATCATTTAGATTATGTTATACGTGTAGACATGCTAGCAATGTGACTGCAGAGATGGCCATGTCCAGACTGAAATGTCAACTATTGGATTGCCATTAAATTTGGAACACACATTCATGGTGCTCAGAGGATGAATCCTAATGACTTGGTGATCATGAGGTTACCATTTGCGTCTTTGAGTGAGATGTGTCATTCTATGGATTTCAATGAAATTTGATACAGATATTAAGATGGGGTCAGTCTCCAGTCAGTTAGCTTATTGGGGATGACTATGTAAAATATAGCTTGGGTCATGAAATGTAACAGCTACCGCACTCATGGTGACAATTAAACACCGGCACAATGAATAGTAAAAGCTTTGCTGATCCCCTGACTTTTCCTCTCGCCCATTATCTGGTCAAAGTTTTAATTTGTCCAGTATTTTGGTTTATGACCAAGTACCTGCATAATTAATGACATTGTCATCACTCATTCCCATCATTATCAGCTATAGTTTGTGATTAGTGCTAATAAACAAATGTGCTAATTAAACAAAGTCGGTGAACATGGCCGTCATTATATCAGCTTAATATCAGCATGTTAGTATTGTCATTATGAGGGAGTTAGCACACTGACATTAGCAAATACAGCCTCACATCTGCTTGCACGGCTGTGGACTCTTGGTCTCATTTGAACTACAGTTAGCCTAAATTAATATTAAGACATGATGGTATATAGCCTGTGAAGTTGACTTAGTGCTTATATGAATTACAAATCAAGGTGTTTAAAGAGCTTAAATGGACCCTTGTATAACTCAGCCCTATTTGTATGTGAGAGTCCCCTTTTCCTGTTATCATTTTTTACTGCAAAAGAGATTACTTTTTTTGCTGAAAAATAAAGCCTCTTTGTTTGGCTGTCACAGTTGACTAGTAGCTGTCTGTCACAAGAAAAATAATGACAATGGAGGGGGAAGGCAGACATAGTCTTCAGAGGGAGAAAAAAGGAAATATCATGAAAAGAAATTTGAAAATGTTAGGGTCAGGAGAAAGAGAAAAATTGAGCTACAAGAGACAACAATAATGAGAAAAGAGAAATAAACAGATGTTAAGACGTAAAGAAGTAAGTGTAATAAGGTTGGTTATAAAGGGAAAATTAAAGAAACAGAAATGTCTTTTATTCACCGCTGTGGTTTGGGAATATACCCATTATTAGCTCTGCATATACTGAATGCACGGTCTTGTTTCTATACAGCCATTGATACAGCCTAGTGTGTATTTGTGTGTGTCCCTCTGGGTTCTAGCTAATCATCAAACAGTGGTGTGGGCCAGAGTTTGCTTATGATAGTCTGCCAGCCGATGTTCATTAAACATTTGGCACACGACTGGCTGTCTGGACACAGACAGCCAGTGTGTGTGTATGTGTGTGTGCATGAGTATATATGTGAATATATGTGTATGTGTGTACAGTGAGTACGTATATATGTATACATACTATATGTACATGTATTTATAAACTGTATATAAAATAGACGTATTTAATATGCACTGTATATAATATGTATGGCCCAATCCCAGTGTCCACAATCATGGACTTTAAGGCGTGTTCCTGCTAAATCTGCAAGGGCTTTGAGCTGTACTGTTGTCAAAGTGCGTGAGGGCTTTCTCGCAGACTTTTTGTGCCCTTTATGCACACTTTCTTCTGTGACTCCGCATTTCTTCAGACTTTGCCTGGGGGAATAACCCACAGTTTACAGTGCTGTGACATTTAACACAGGGTTACCAGGGGAATCCTGGAAGCATTTAAAAAGAAAAAAAAAAAAGGATAGAGCACCGGCGTTGGGTTTGGGTTAGTATAATGCTGGACTCAAACATGGCTCGGCCCGAACAATCGCTCCCTGGTCAGCCTGGATGGGGTGGTCGCTGTTAAGTGAACTCTGTACCAGTTTGTTTCTGTTGTTAGCACCATTCAAACCAGTAACAGAAATGTACCATTGTATGTGTCATCTGTTTAAAAAACAATGCTCTTCTTATTTTGGTGACTGATGAACTAGAAGCGTGTTTGCTACCAAAATGTGGACTGGCCGGAGGCAAACCTGGACTCACAGGGAAATGGGCTATGCCTGCATTATTTAAATATTTAATATCTGTTGTTTATCTAAATTTTCATGTGTGTGAACCTCCACAGTCCACTGATATGTGCTCCAGATCAACACCAGCATGAACAGACCCTGATTGTTACGAATCGTGTAGAAGAAGTCATTGATCCATGAAGCTTAATGGGATGGAGACAGGTTGAGTCACTGGCTAGTAGCAAAGTGACATAGAGAGAAA
>JAJHUR010092093.1:0-24194 GCA_027495735.1 Lutjanus campechanus | reverse complement strand
CAACAGAGTAATATTTATTTACTATTTATCATGAAAAAGTGTCATCATTTTAAAATTGACATATTTTGAAGACGTTTCTTGATTGTTTCAGTGTTAATGCTCTTTCATTTACTTTTACTTTTAATGCTCAAATCAAAGTTTATGCCTCTGGATGTCTAGTTCTTAATTGATCTTCATCTGCCTTTTAATCTGAGCCTTGATTACTGCACACTGCTGTCAGCCGAGTCAACACCGGTGAGCATTATCTAATGTGACCATTGCTGTAGTTGTAGTAAGAAAAAAGGCATCCATTCATTCTGTTGTGAAGGTGAACATCTGACCAACATCCAAGCTAAAGTTCAGTATTACTCTTGGATTTACTGAGTCTGATTCCGGCAGGTGCATTGACACGGCAACATAGCTAAGGTCTGCTTACAAAGTTAGCATGCTTGTTGTATTACCTGAGTGATGGAAAACTGCTAATGAATGTGGACGATCCTGACACATTCTTTCAGACATGTATGTTTGAAAGTTTGCTACTAAATGCTAGCTGCTAGCTTTGCTTAACCAACTGTTAGTGTGTTCAGCCATGATCTTTAGACACAAACAGACATTGAAAATACACTGATGGAAAAGAATCCAATCCAATGTCAGTCACAATGTTTTAATAAAAACAGCATAATATGGGTGAATTATGTCAAAAGAAATAACATTTCTCTGCCTCATCATTTTTGTCCTGTAATCTGGCGCACGTACCAAGTATGCATGAAAGATCATGTGATATATGTTTTAAGGTGAGCAGAGCAGAGGTGTACAAATACTTTGTGGTAGGTATTTAAGTAGAGTTTTCAGGTACTGTATCTGTATTTGTTTTTCTGGCATTTTTTAAGTTTGTACTCCCTTAATTTTAACACAAATATCTGTACTTTCTGCTCCTTGCATTTTCAAAACAGGCTCATTACTTCTGTTTTGAAGCATTTGAGAAGAATAATTATTCTATTTTGCATCATTGTGTGCTGCCTCCCCAAGTATCAAGACCAATTTCAACCTAAAGGGATGAGAGACTCACGCAAAGAAAAGACAATTTCTTGGTAGCTCCATCAGTTGATATCAGACGTGACATAAAGATACAACGTAACAATGCAACAGAAGTAACAAGGCAAAACAAGGTGGAAAAGATGTAACAAGATGAAAAACAACATAAAATACATAGCAAGACGTAAACGACATAATAAGATGAAAAAGACTGAACAAAACATAGAAGGACGTATAAGACGTAAAATACATTCAAAAATGCAAACAAAGTCACAAGATGAAAAAGACATAAAAGACAAATGTGATATAATAAGCTGAACAAGACGTGAGGAGATATATAAGATGTAACAAGATGAAACAGACAAGAGAAGGAGAGTCTGTTGTGGAGAAAAGGTGAGGTTCAGTTAGCTTTGTACAGAAATTTGTGTGTGCTGGAAATGTGCTTCAGATGGTGACTTTTTACCTTTATATATATAAAAAAAAGCAGAAGTACTGATTCAACTTCTTTACTCAAGTAAAAGTGAAAAGGTACAGGCTCTGAAATGTACTCAGAGTCCTTTTTTACACTAGTATCTGTACTTCTACTTGAGTAAAGAATGTGTGTACTTCTGCCACCTCGGCAGATGTGTTAGTATGGACAGAGATTATTTGTGAAACGGTGCTCCGGACAGAAATCATTTTCGCTTTAAAAACACCATTTTAAAATCTAAATGTAGTAGTGTGGGAGTAGCCAGAATGTACTGTGTACTGTACTGTCCTTTGTGTCTCTGTTTTCAGTGCCAGTGTGTGTGTGTGTGTGTGTGAGAGAGAGAGAGAGAGAGAGAGAGAGAGAGAGAGAGAGAGAGAGAGAGAGAGAGAGAGAGAGAGATTAATTGTGTATTGGTGTTAGTGTGTCAGCGGAAATGGGAGCTTGTGTGTCCCGGGAATGTTTGTGATAAAGACTGATCGTCTATCGATATACGTGAGACCCAGCATAAATTCAGCCATGTGGGCAGCTATGTGTGGCACAAGATATGTATACTGAATGTGTGTGCATTTGTGTGTGTGTTTCACCCTGTTGTGTGTCCCTGAGTGCATTTCCCTCCTCCTACTCCCCTCTCTTTCCTCTGCACTGTCCTTGCAGTGTCCTTCTCTCTGCCTCTCTCCATCCTACTCTCTCGCCATCTCCATCTCCTGGCCTTGCTCTCTCTGTCTCTCCATGTCTTCTTTACCCCCCCTTCACACGCGCACACACACACACGCACACACACACACACATCCCCTCCTCTTTGCATTACACTCCCTCCCCCTCGCGCCCCCCTTTCTCTCTAACTTTCTGTACCAGGGGAATAACATGCTTCAGAGCTTTCAGATGGAGACAGAGAGTGTAGCTCCAATCAGAGCTGCACCAGACCTTATAAGTAAACACAGCCAGCGATGTTAGCACACACACACACCTCTGCAAAGTCTCACACGGTCAAATGCACACACATGTGCACACACATGCAGGGAGTTTTGTGGGGGTAAAACTAAGCTACATGTGAAGCAGGAAAAATAAAATCACCTTAAAAATCTGGAGTGTAGGGCAGATGCCAGTACAGAAGGAGAAAGATGAAACAAGCTGTCAGAGAGGAAAACTTGCAGCAGATTAGAAGAGAAAGACAAGAGAGAAAAGGGAGCAGTGGGCAAAGCAAACAGAAGCAGAGGAAAAAGGCTTGCTGGAGAAGGAGAATATAAAGAGAAGTAAAACAAGGTAAACACTCTCTGACGCCAGACTGACCAACATAAGTAGACAGAAACACACAGAAGCAGCGAAATGGGGATAATGGGGATGGAAAGACGGGCATTAAAGCGGACAGCACACAGAGCGGAGTGACAGACTGACAGAGGGATAAACCGACAGAGACACAGCGAAGGGGTTAGTTTGCTAAATGGGTCTGCTTGATAATTGTGTTCTGTGACAGCTGACAGTAGCGCCACTTAATTAAAGCCAAGCAGGAAATGACTATTTATAGAGGCTCCATCCCATCAGCACTAAATGACATGGTGTTTTATTTCCCTGCAACCGGCCGGCCGCAAAACGCTGACTTTATTTAATTCGATAAGTGTGTGTTTGGAGGGGAGGGAGGGTGATGTGTGTGTGTGGGTCCGTGTGTAATGTGGGGGCAGCTAGTGGGAGGAGTCTGTGTGTGTGTGTGTGTTTTGGTGTGTAATCCGTAGGAAGTGTGTGTGTAAAAGATATATCTATATAAAGAAATAAATCAGCATTATTATATAAATTTGCCCCAGGCAATCGAAAGCAAGCATTATATCCACTCAACACACACACTAACACACTCCCACAAAACACATGCGCAAGCTCACACACTCACACACAACATTCACACACAGAGGCACAGCCACACGCAGTCATGTCCCACGACAATGCACAGTTTGACAGCATTCTCCCTGACAGTTTGAAATGTCAGCCCCAAGTGTCTGTCCAAGTGCGCAGATGAATGTGTGTGTGAGTGTGAGGATGTGTGAGGTTGTAGAGCCACCATTTCCTGGATGTCAGCTATAAAAACCATTCACCGAGGTACCCCGCTTCCTCTTGTATAACTGCCATGCACTCGATTGGCCTTGAAGTGAGGGAATTGTGAGAAACACTTGATGGTTGGATTTAACCATAACAAACAACCAAAAAAACATGCATCTGTGCCCACGGATGCACTCCAAGCACTTTGCTGAATTTCTGAGAGTTGGGCTGGTTTCTTGACTAACTTTAGGTGGCGTGCATTAAAAAATTATAACTCCAAGCAGTTCTAAGACTGGATGCTGAGTTAATTTTATTGTAATGCCATGTGGCTTGTTTGGAGACTTGTGTGAACAGAATTTAAAAGAAGACTGTACTTTGAATAGAGGCAGATTTTTCACAAATGTAACTTGCGCTGCTTACACAGACAGTGGTGACTAATGTTAGAAAAGATAGACAGATACATTTTTTGTGCTATTTATTTATAAGACATATGTAGTTGTAGAGATTTAGATGTTTATCTCATCACTTTGAATGCAGAAACTGTAGCAGAATGAAATAAATGAAAACTTTCAAAATGGTTTTGATCTTTCAGGCAATCATAATCACATATGATTACTAGGACCTGATAAAGCATTAGCATGTGCATAGAAATAAGACTAAATGCTACTGTTAACACATCTAGGTTCAACATTTTAACATACTGACATTTGGTTAAAAAACAAAAAAAAAAAACAAAAAAAAAACATCATCAGAGGTTGATGAGAATGTCATTCGTTTTGCAGGTGTTTGATCATTCAGTATTGGACAACTTCATTCAGAAGCCAAAAAAGTTCACACCCTGATCATTAACAATGGTAGGGGTGTGGCTGTGTCTTAGGTGGTAGAGCAGGTCATCTACTGACTGTAGGGTCTGTGATTCAATCCCCACCCCCACCTGGCCACATATGTGTGATTGGGCATGACACTAAACTAGGGATGTACTGATACCACTCTTTTTCAGAGTGAGTACAAATACTTACATTTGGGTACTTGCCGATACTGAGTACCAATTCAAGTGCTTAATAATGTCATTACAGTTCTTACAATAACTTTATGGACATGTTTTATTTTCATCAGATGTTCCTCAGTTTCTAAATGTAACAAATTGTTGTTGCTTTTTCCTGCTGCAAGTGTAACCATAGTTACAGCACACATTACAATTTTGGGATTATTTGTAGTAGGTTACTTTACAAATGTTGTGTTCCTTATTAAACTGTGCGGTTTACTGTGTACATGATATATATTCAGCATAATCATTGCACAACATTGTGATGGACCTGCAGAATTAAGTTTACTGTTACAGATGGTGTTACATATGATAATTAATTCATTATCATTTACAGCACTTTAACTAGTATTTCAATTACACATTTACATGTGTAGTATTTAAGTTTCTTCTGCATGTCCCTCTTGCCTAAGAGCTAATTAGTTCCTACATGCCATTGTTTAGGGGGGGGGGGGGGGGGGGGGGGGGGGGGGGCAGGTATGAGTGTGGTGACATGTGCAACAGTTTTGTTTACCCTGCTGTGAACCCTAAAAAGTGAAGTTGGGTGTACTCTGCTGTCAGACTGTTTTGGTGAAGATTAACAGGAGAATAAAGAAGAGTACACAAAGAGAAGTTGTAGCCTGCTTATTACCAAGAAAAGAGAGTTACAGATGGTGTTTTGTCTTTGTATTCAGATTACTTAGTCAAGACATTCAACTAGTTTACGCCTTATTGGAGAGCAGCTGGCAGCGGTCTACAGGTGCACTCTGTGAGGTTGATTCAGATTTACATGGACTCACGTGGAATTTTACGGACAGGTGCCAAAGGGCAGTTGCAGTTGCAGTCATTAGTGGATGATGTTGAGGACAGTGAGTCTCTTGCTGATAATGATGGTGCAACCAAAAAATATGTTAAGTATTAGCAATCTTCTTGAACTCTACGTCGTGTTGGATTTTAGATGTTTGCTTGTGTTGAGTGGCTATTGGTATTGGGTGTGGAGCATTGGACTAGTAGTGGGATTCATCCTATGTGGATCATAAATATCAACAAAATGTCTTAGAAAGAATAGTTCTTGAAATACTTGAGTCTGAAAAGTGTTGGACCAATAGTCTGACTGATCAACAGACCAACATTGCTATTCCTCAAACCCTGACCCTAGCATGGCTAAAACTACAAAGATGATTTTGATTCCATTCCTCGTCAGATTTTGCAGTCCAATACCCCTATGAATTATGTCCATATCGGACAAATCTGCACCTACTTTTCTGAGAGCTATACAGGAAGCGGTGCCCCAATATAGTATGTAGCATGGTGTAAAATCTGGGCTCCATGTTCTTACTTGCCATAACCTGACCATAAAATTCCCATTAAATGGCTAGTGGAGTGCTTATAACTTACACATATTACATATTTCCTGTAAAACAGGCAACTATGGAGGGACTTGGTGCAAACATAAAAACTGTACCAGGACCAAAACAGCCTCCGAAACCAATGGAGGCCAGTTTGATGACAGGGAATAGGCTACAGTATTGAAGTGCTTTTCTTGCCAGGTTTGGTTCCCAGTACCCTGGGGCTGAGTCACTGCTAACCAAGCTAATGGCAGTTAACAGTTAGCAAAGTTCAAGTGAAACTATCAGGAGACTCCATAAATGACTTCGCTACTGTATTCCTTGTCTGTCTAAGGCTATGTTTGTTCGGTAAGTGGGAAGCAGCTGAGCCAGCTTTGGGGACCGATACTGGTGTAGAGGTGATATATAGTGCAATGTAATAAACCTAACTAACTAACTAACCTATAGTTGCCATATCCAGATATTGTAGCAAACAAACAAAGAAAAAAGCTGCAAAAAATGATGTAAAAATTGCATTAAATGTGATTAAGTGTTTTGCAGGACTGATATTGTTATCTGGTGATAGGGTTACATTTTTTGCCAGGTAGACTATGAGCTAACATTAAAAAGAATCAGAGTTGCCATTTAAACACTCTTTATTGTTTAAACCTTAACTGACCTTCATGTCTCCAAGCAATCCTCTTAAGTATCTTTAAAATGAACAAAAAAGTCACAGGTTACAGTCGACTGTTATTATTCATGTGCTGATTCTTCTCCTCTTTTCATTCAATGCTGAATACAATACTCCAGCATTTTCTCCTTTCATTGGAGTTACATCACCAGAAATGTTGACATCTTAATCCCTTCATACAAGCCTGTTACTTAAATTTCATTTATTATAATAAGAAGTACTGGGCCTGAGTGCTGTGTGTAAGAACAAATGCAGCCATGTTGAATACCTGTAGTTTTAAATATTAAAAGACCTAAGTGAATCCAACCATGCGCCTCTCTACACTTAAGCATCCATGTTAAGAGATAATGGGTGAAGATGAAGACATAAACAAGGTATCAAGGATAAATTCAGTGGTTTTCTTCATCCTACTTGGAGGACTATGCATCAATATTTTCTCAGACAGGCGCAGCACAGTGCCTTTAACGACTGCCAGCACTGTTGGCACATGAAGAACAGAACACAAAAACCAGAACAAAACACATAAATGTCTGCTCGTTTCATCCACACTAAAAATGAATCCTCTTGAGCTTGGTTTAGCCTCGTAGACTTTTTTCTTCTTGCCGAACCCCTCTGTTTCTGTGGATGTTACCCAAATCCAGCACTTTTTCTTCTGACTTTTTGTGTATACAGGTTTTGAGACTTGGATTCGACCAACAAGATGATGAATAACAAAAATCCTAATGTAAACATGTTTCCCCAATTGTACATTGGATGGGAAATGTCACCGGCACACTAAAAACCTGTTTTTAAAAAATAACTATAGACACATAACAGTACAAGTGCCAGAATTCCATAACTACTTAAGCTGCCGTAAGTGGTCATTTTGACTGTTTGAATTCCAGACTTCATAATCTCATGTTAAATACCCAGTTAAGAGATGAATGCATTTATTCTTTTAGGAATAAGACCAAAATGTAAATTTTGTATTTATCAATATGCATGCCATTGCATAGAGTAAACCATAATGATTGCATATATTCACAGCAGTATTTGTCTTCAGGGTAATAACCATCAATTAAATGTATCTTATTAGACATTAAAACATTATTTTATAACAACAGTTTTGCTTCTAGAGCCATCACAGAAAACAATCATAGCCTACGGGAAAAGGCTGAAAATGAGCTGATCTAATAGATAAAAGCATAAAATACAGTGGTTCCCAAACTTGGGGGCAGGCCCACTTTTGGGGGTGGGGGGTGACCAGGGGAGAAATATAAAGTGGAGAAAAAAAAGCTCATATTTATTTCAGGGGGGAAAAAAATCAACTTGAATCCTTTATTAATCAATTGCTTCACCAATTATTGTTAATGATTGATAATAGTAATGGGTAGTGGCTAGACCCAAGTGCAGCACACAGCACAGTAGGTATTGTTGGTAATGACCATTACTGAACACCACAGCAGACACAGGAAAGATCAGGAAGGTAAGGGAACAGTTCAGTTCATACTTGGAGTCTTGCTGTGGTTTGAGGCAGACCTGGAGGCTCAGGATGAGCGAACCGAACCAGTGAGCAGGGAAGTTCAGAGTGAGAGGTGGACACACACACAACAGGCAGGCAGGAATCATCAAGGAGGCAGTGGGTCAAAAACCAGGTCAGTACACAGTCCAAGCAAACTAACCAGCAGGGAGCAGACAGAAGGTTAGTCAAGGCCAGGCAGAGAGTCGGGGAGCCAGTGGAGAGGTGAGTTGATTCACTCCACAGGAAAACACATGTAGGGTAACAGGAAAACTCACATGTCGTTGGAGGGAAACACCAAACAGCCGTGGGGACAGGCAGACAAAAACCAGGAACGCTGAGGCAGATCTCATGGTCAGGGACAGACAGCAGTGGTGATTTTCTGGGATTCAGACAAGGCAGGTGAGTCAGAGACAGACAGGGTTAGCAATGGAGAAACAGTCCAAGAAAAAGTGCTGGAGAGTCTTACATGAAGATACTGAAGAACAGTCTGGTCGAGAGTGACTGGGGAGCAGGGCCTGATTACTCATGAAGCTGCAGCCGTGAGTGGGCTGATGAAGTGGGAGTGGCTGACACATGGAGGCGGGGTGAGTGGAAAAGTACCAGGTGAAGGAGAACAGGGCAAGCAGAACTGTGACTGAACCCCCCTCGCACTCCTGATGTCCCAAAAGTCACATGACTGAGCCAGGTTGGTAGAGCGGGTTTGGAGGAAGGACAAAGTCAGAATTTCAGATGGATTGTCCAGCAGCAAGGATGACAAGTGGCCTGAATGTAGAGCAAAGGGGCTGAAGGGGCTGCTCCAGAGGGCAGCCCGGAGGCTGGATAGGAGCCGAGCTGGAGACCTCAGGCAGATGGCCCAGGGGCAGGGCAGAGACGGAGCTGGAGACCTCAGCCGATCCACCCGAGGCCAGGGCAGAGGCGCAGCCAGACACCTCAGGTGGGCGGCCCGAGGTTAACCCAGGGTAGCAGAGCAGATATGGGGGGCAACGAGGAGGCATGGCCGAAGGACAGGGCACCTCAGGAGGAAGGGCATGAAGGCAACCAGACTGATGCAGTGCCTGTAGAGGTAGGCATCAAAGAAGTGGAAACCCTGGGGTGCCCCTATAGCTCAGTTCAATCAAGAGAGACTCTGAGTAAGATGAATTGTTTATTGCACGTGCATGAATCACACATAAGTCTTTGGCGGTTAGACCCCATTGCAGCGAATAGAATATGGACATATATAAATAGGGGGTGATGAGCAGGAGTTAGAGGAAATCCCCCCGGGGTCTAGACACTGGTGGTGGTGGTGATGGGATGATGATGATGATGCAGAGGCTAGGTGGTGAGGAGATTCTTGACTCTTGCTGCCTGGACCTGATGATGGCATGGGGAAGGGATGAGGTGATGACTCTGGCTGCCTGGGTCTGAAGACTGGAGGAGAAAGGGGTGGAGGAGGGTTGCGCATTGTCTGTATGGCACTGATGGAGCAAAGACAGCAGAGATTTAAAGTTTGACAGTGGCGGCAATTGACTGGCAACGAGACCGTGGCAAAGTCTGATTGGACAGTAGAGAGGAAGGTGAACGCCCACGACCAGCTGATTAGAGAGAGTAGGAGGAGTGAGAGAGTAAAGGAAATTCTGAATGACAGCGTAAGAAGGTCTTCCTGACTGAACTTACGCTGAGCTTCATTTGGTAGGGTGTGCACCCCATGTACTGACGCTGTCAGTCCCCTGCATTGGCCGCAGGTTCGACTCATTTGCTGCGTGTCACCCCCCTCTGCCCCCCTTCCTGTCATATCTTCAGCTATCCTATCCAAATAAAGGCAACAACAAAAAAAAAAGAAGTGGGAACCCTTCAGGAGGTTGGTGGGACCCCTCTGGCAGCTGACGGCAAAAACGAAGATGGTGGGAACCCTCTGGTGGCTGATGGCGGAAAAGAAGATGGCAGTAACCCTCTGAGGGCTGACAGTGCAGTGAAGATGAAGACGGTGGGACCCCTCGGGATGCCAGCGAAGAGGACAGGACCCGTCTGGATGCCGGCAGTGATACAGGAGGACAGGTAAGACAGCTGGCACCAGGAGACTCAGCTGCAGGTTGAGGCCGGCTTCTAGACAAATCTCTGGTGTCTGGGGAACCAAGCAGGAGACTGTCAACAGGACTGCAGGGCTGGAGGCCGGAGTCTGGCTGGTGAAGCCAAGGAAAACAGAGGCTGCTGCTTGGGACCAACAGGAGACTGCATCTTGAGTTCTGAAGACTGCTGCAGCTTGGATTCTGAAGACTGCAGTAGCCCAGGACCAACTGAAGATGGCTGCAGCTCGGGACCCTCTGCAGATGGCTGCAGCTCAGCCTCTGAAGTTGGCTGCCTCCTGGGACCAACAGGAGAATGCTGCAGCTCAGGCTCTGAATATGGCTGCCACTTCAGACCATCTGAAGACTTCAGAACAGGAACTGGCAATGGCTGTGGCCCAGCCAGAACAGGAACTGCTGATGGCTGTGGTGGTGGCCCACCTGGGACAGGAACTGGAGATGGCTGCGGCGGCAGGCCAACCAGGACAGGAGATGGAGAAGGTAGGAGACTAACAGGCAGATGATTAGCCAACTCAGATTCTGGAGCTGACAGGAGGTCAGCAGGCCAAAGGCTAGCCTTTTCTGGGGCTGGAGCTGGCAGGAGATTAGCAGCCTGGGACCATCAATCTGAGAAAGAGTGCTGGAGAGTCTTGCATGAAGATACTGAAGAACAATGTGGTAGAGGGTGACTGGGGAGCAGGGGTTTAAGTACTGGCCTGATTTCTCATGAAGCTGCAGCTGTGAGCACAGGAGAGTGGAATGGGCTAATGAAGTGGGAGTGGCTGACAGGTGGAGTGAGCAGAGGCGGGGTGAGTGGAACAGTACTGGGTGAAGGAGGGCAGGGCAAGCTGAACTGTGACAAGTTGAGGGGTGGGGGGAGACAAACCGTTTTTAGCTTCTGAGCAGTGAGTAGGTTTTACTCTGCTTACATCTTCACCAAACCTGGCACTGCCTCCATTTTGGTGTGCGCAGCTGTGACAACTGACTTTGCTGCTATTTGTTGTCTTTGTCATTTTTGTGTTGCAAAAACAGAAACAAAAAAGTTGAAACATTGCTATCTGTAGTAAGTAAAGTTATTTTATGTCAGCATTTGAAAGCTCTAAAATAAAAATTCAATTCAATTCAACTATTCTACTGACACTTTGGTCTAGTATTTTTGTAATTTAATGGAACTCAAGACTGCTTGTGATGTTTCTTTGACAGTGACAATGATAGTTGCTATGCAATCAAGATGCATCCTCAACCACGCAAAAAAGCTACAGTATAACCATGGCAGCTGCGTATGGGCAAAATAGGTAAAAGTGATCATATTTTCTTTGCCTTTTGAGTAATTTATATATATTAAAACTATTTAAAATGAAAATACAGAGTTTTTGGAAAAGGTATGTGCAGCATTATTGCACTTAAAATTTGAAAATGTTCAGAATGACAGTCATGGCTGTTGTAGTGTTACAGAATTTCAGGGCTGTCACTTTTACATAGTGTTACTTTGTCAAAGATGGTCTTGTTGTTTTTCTGGTCTTCCTTTATCTCTGATTGATTTAATCTGATTTAATTAGTAAACAAATAACAACCTGATGATGAAAAGATACAAGATGAATATATGTTGTGTTCTGAAATCTGTAAAACTCATTCAGCTTATTCAGTCGATTTTATCTCTTTGTTATTTTTACTTCTTTGACTGTGCAACTTTGTTCTTATGAGCTCCTCTCATTTCATTTCCCTCCTTTAATAGATAAACAGACAAGAATAACAGCCTCCTATTCCTCTAAAGTCATTTATTATTCAGTGTATGCTTTGACCCCAAAGAGGGTATGTGGAATTGTGAGCTAAATCCTAAATCTGACAAATTCATATCTCAAGAGTTCAACCTCATCGGCTCTGGAAACACACCGCCAGCCTCCATCAAACATGTCATCCAGTGGAGTGCAGAGATCTTGTTAAACTACAGATTCTATTTCCTCAGTACTAGTAAGAGCCGTTGGCACTCGAGCATTCCTCTGTAACTGGTGGAGCTTGAAACTTTCTTCAAACATAACCCAAAAGAAATATCAAGCAGTTTACTACTCTAAATCTATTCTACCCTTCAGACCTTAAAGGTAATTTCTGAGTAGTTTTGTAATTATTCCCCGAGTTCAAACAGAACATGGTTAATTAACATTTAGTTAGTAGGTGACACACACTTTGTTAGAACAAACTTCCAAAAGATCTTCAACTTGTTTGAACATGCAACTTTAAATCCAGACTGGAGAATTTTTTTTCCAAAGTACAGTACAACAGTCCTAAATGTGATGAATGTGATACTTCATTTATTCATTCTTATTGATTTTGCATCAATGTCCAATTTATTTGAATCTTTTGTAAGAGATATTCTTATAAAGTAGAGTAGTGCTTTATGATCCATAATAAATTATATCATGCAGTTAATAAACTTTTTCTTCTTTTTTTTTCTTTAAATAAAATGACTCTAGATCCAGAAATAACACTTTCATTTGCTGTGTCCATGGTTACTAAAAGTAGCTGGTGAATCTGTCAGTGAACTTGGCAGAAGCAATGTGGCATTGTTCATTGTTTCAACACAGAAAAAGTAACCATTCATTCACGGTGTATTGTACGGGTAAATGCAATGCCATGTACAAATGATATTGTACTGCATTACAGTATAAGGACTATTGCAGTATACTGTGCACTACAAAACCTTCCCTATGTCCATCCATTGCCCTCTGTCTTTTTTCCTATTCATGCATTCTGTCTCTTTACCCCTTTTTTTCTTCCTACCATGGCTCCAGACTAACTTTTTCCACTAGTGTGCTCCCTACTGAAAATTTTAGCAGCACCACTTAAATCAGCACAAAGTCCCTAGGGCCTTAAGCAAAATTCTGCTAAGGGCCCTGCTTACATGACCTGAGAGCCATGTAAACCATTTGCCACTGACTCACAGTCACATCTGACTCAGTACATCTGACCCAGTGCACCCACTACAATCCTCCTTTAAACCAGTTTGCTTAAGAATAAGTGGACCTATACAGAACAGAATGAGGTATAAACAAACACCACAATATTTATTGAATAGAATATTTTCCATAGAATCTTTCATTGCATTAATGCAGAGTTGTTACTAAACCTTGACAGAAAGACTAGATAATCATTGCCTTGTGTTAATATTATGCATGACAGATTTTAGTTTTATTTTGTGCACGTGCATATGAATGAATGTTCATGTGTGAGGCTGTTATCTTTTCTGAGCTGCAGTTTATAAACACTTATATAGTTAGTTATATAGTTATATAGTACTTAAATAGTTTTTCACCCTTGCTTCTCTCAGTCAGAAAGTCACTTAACTAGAGACTAGAGAGAGAGGCACCTACCAGCTAACATTAGGTTAGCAACACAGACAGACTAGAGCAGTGGTTCCCAAACTTTTTCTGGCATGCCCCTCTTTCAGAAGCCGAAATAAGTTTATGCCCCACTATTCCTGAATATCTCTCGATCACTAACAATAACTGGGGAGGGAACTTGTAAAAATAAAGGATCCAAAGGTGGAATTTTAGTGAAATAAAGGTAAAGGTTAACCGAATAGACTCAACAAACTTTGTTTCACTCTTTATTTCTCTCCTGGTCTTCTGCCCCCTCCCTGCCACATTCAACACAGGCATGTGGATGTTAACTTGCAAGGTGAGCAGACTTTTGGTGCTAACAATTCTAATGTTCTAATGCCTCACTGTGTGGCAGCTACGTTACAATGTCATGACACTGTTTACCTGTAGATCCTGCTTGATTTATGCATTTGGTGAGTTGTTGTTGTTAATAATACGTTTTTGGGATCATGTCTAACCTTATTGACAAAATTGCCAATGAAAATTGCCATTTAACAGACAGGGAAATTACCAGGAACATCCCTATGTGCTTCTTCCTCTCAACTAAGATGTAAACATTGAATGATCGCCACTTTGACACAAGGAGGAGGTGTTCTACGCAACCACCTGGCTCTGCACACACACACACACACACACACACACACACACACACACACACACACACACACACACACACACACACACACACACACACACACACACACACACACACACACACACACACACACACACCATTTGCTCAGGTGTTTCACATACGTTGAGGATTTAAAAAAACAAGACAAAACAAAAACAGGGAGCATATTTGCAAGTCACACTGTTGCTCCTAGTCATACAATTTAGTTACATCTGGCCTGATGCAAGAACCACTCACACACAGATTTGTTCTTACGTGGTGTGTACAAGTGATTTAGGAGAGCTTGCCTTCACCAGTACTCTTGTATTTCAAATTTTCTTTCAGATATGAACACAATTTACAACCAGACCTGTCATAGGAGTCATGTGCAGTCAGTCTGCTGTTATAATCCTGTTATAATAAATTACACATCATGATTATATCTACATTATTTTGTTTGGATGCATTTCAAATTATAATATGATATAATATGACTTACTGTCACGTGTATTGGCCATACAAGTTCATGGAAACATCCTCACTTATTCTGTCCTTTGTCCTTTTGACCCCCTCCTGCCACTGCAGTCATAGATCGCCCTGCTGTGGCGAAACGCTTTTAAAAAAAAATCTTTGAAACAATTTTCATATCGAGACAGACTTTATTTCAGTGACAGTACAACCCTCAGGTAACATGGCATTAGCAGCACTCGTTTCTCCTGTTCTTGGCCCTTCTTTAATTCCACTGCTGATGCTTAATTTCAATGTACATTGTGCAATGACAATAAAAGGGATTCTATTCTATCCAAAAATGACAGATTTTCCATTATGGATCTCTGAAAGCAGGACTTCGATATCCAAACTCATACAGTTCTCCTTTTTACTCTTTGATACAATTTTTATGAGAGGAGATATCTTAACATATGGGGCAGGAAATGTAGCTTTATATGGTATTACTTGGGCGTTAATTCTGCTAATGTACAAGTCTCTTACATGTGCACTCAGATACGCACAGGCAGATCATTTACAAGTCACAAGCTGAAACTGACCTGGCATGTTTGTACACGCCCTTAGTACTAAAAAAAAAAGTAAGAGAATTTAAGATGAGAATACAAAAATGCTCTTGCATGAGGCCCATTGTCCCCAAAAAAGATTGCATGATGCGACTAAATGGTTGCACTCTGGAGCCCTGCCCATCCATGTGTCCCATCTCTTTATTCCATTTTTTGTTTCTTCTCTTCTTTATTCAGCCATAACTCTCCTCCCAACTGTCCATGCTTTTCTACTCTTGTAGCCTTTTTTCTTTTTCTTTCTCTGCTGTACTTTAAAATAGTGCTGATGATGATGCCACCTTCTTTGAACAGTTGAAGTGGGAGTGATTCACAGTCATCAACACCTGCTTACTCAGGCAGGGCCGTGAGATCTGCTTCCACTTTTGACATTATATATCACCCCCCTGCAGTATTTTTTTTTTCGCTCTCTCTGTATCTCACTTTCTTTGTTGCCCTTTTTTTTAACTTTCGCCTCAGTTTTGCTGTTTTTGCAGCCACCTCTCATTCACACTAACACTTTGTCGTTCCTTCCCTTCCCTGCTCACTTCCTTCCAGCTCTGGTGTGTTGCCACGAGGTATGACTTCACCCCGCTTTACTTTCTATCTCTTTCTCTGTCACTTTCTGTCTCTCTTTTGCTCTGTCTCTCTCTGCACCTGGCTGTGTCCCATAGCAGTGCTGGCAAAGCGGAGAGCAGATGAGACAGTGTTAAACAGTGTCATCTGCCAACACATCCAGCCCAGAAAGCTGCATTGTAGTATGTGTTTTGTGTGTGAGTGTGTGCGTGTGCATCCACGGGAGTATTATGTACAGTATTTGGGACTGTGCGGATGTTGCCTCTGTGTTACGGTGTATCCTGCTCGATGCCTATGATCAAGTGTGTGTACAGATGTATACAATCCAACACCAACAGCTCCTTGATGTGCCATCTCTTGAAGTGTGGGAGTAGCGACACACTGAGACTGTTAAACTGAGAGGGCCCTTGGCTTTGAACACTGACAGCCCTGTGGCTGGCTGTCTCTGCCATACAGTGGCGGTCGTTCAAAAGTCACCATCTTGATTGGCAAATCAAAGGCATCTACCGCCAACTGCTGTACTGCAGATACATTTCATACGGAAGTTCTCTCCTCTATTAAGCGAAACCCCACTAGGCAAGGGTGTGACAAAAAATTTTATAAAGGGGCTGGGGATGTGACTGACTGTTCTCTACCGAGGACTCACAGAACATGTTTTATTTATTTATTTTCCTTACATGTCTAAAGTCTGATGTCTTGGCAACTGCTAGTTTTCCAAAACATTTCAAACATGCGGCTGGAGCATTTACGTCTTTAGACAACCTGATGGGAATGTTTTGATAGGGAAGTATTAGCTCCTTAAGGCTTGCGATGTATTGAGAAAATATTTGTCATATGATTTACATAAAAATGTGGTAAAACATTTTAACTTAACTCCTCACAGAAATGTCACAAACTCAGAACAGCGTGACAGTATAGAAATCTATTCCAGTGGTTTTCAGACTTTGTGTGCTCAAGGCACAGCAAAGGAAAAGGAAAAATCTCAAATTACACCTGTATTCTGTGTAAAATAGTCTCTTTAACACATACTCTGTAAATTATTATGATGACTGATTTTTTATTTACTATTGTTAAATGATTCTTGCATACAAATATTTGAATCTGAATATTATAGGAGAAATCTATAGAATAAATTCATTTTAATTTATCATGATGACAGCCGCAGTGTCCTGCTTTGTAAATTTATTTTCAGAGCCGGAATAACCCTTTCAGTCTGCCAGTTTCTTGTTAATTACAGTTCAAATTAATGCTGAATATTTACCGAATGATTGAGGGTCTGTTTATGAGACATAAGAAACCATTCATAATCTTTTAGAAAGAGTAAACATTTATAATGGTTAAACTGCATGACAGTTTAAGTCTGGCAGGCAGAGACAGGCAGTCACTGAACTCAGCCTCTGTGTGCGTATTTTTGCAGCAGAGAGCTTTTGTTATCAGGATAATGTGCTTTAGGATTTCAACCTATTTAATATATATATATATATATATATACAGTATATATATATATATATACACACACACATATATATATGTATATATATATATATATATATATATAGAATTTGCCCCTGTATTGAGTATTGAGAAATGAGTCCATATAGTAATGACATATGGATATATGATATAAAACTTGAATAGTTGTACAGTATACTGCAAAAATAATGTATGTTTGTCACAAAATCCCACAACACACTGGTGTGTGTTTGGGAACTACTGATCTAGTCCTTACTGGTGTTATGACCCCAAAATATTAATCCTAACGAAGTCAAAAGAGCCATCAAGACACGCCTCTACTTTCCAGACTATGATATATTACTAAATGGTCATGCATCGGTGGCTGTGACACCATTTCATTGATGGCACATTGCACCATATCTCAGCAGTTGATTAAAACGCTGCCCTGATTTTCTCCCCGTAGATGACTCAAGTGTTGCCAACGCTGTTGTTATGATGCAGAACAACTGGAGGTCATGACCTTGGCGAAGGACTGCAGCACTGTAGAAGTAGATGTGGATTTTTTTGTGAAAAAAATGTGTGTGTGTGTGTGTGTGTGTGTGTGTGTGTGTGTGTCACTCTGTGCAGCCCTGTGTGCTTTTGTGCACACATGAAAAGCATCCTCACAGACTGCCGTGGCTTTCATTTAATATGCAGTACAATTCATAGCTTGCTACTATTAATACCCATTCACTCTCGATTCTGCAATTTATCTATTTACTGCAGGGTGGTGGTGGAGGTGGAGGAGGGGTCTGAGAGCATGATTGTGATTTAAGTAATGCTTTCAGAATAAAGGAAAGGAATGGAGGCAGAGATAGAGAGAGAGAGGTAGAGAAAGACGGGCGTAAAACAGGGAGGGAGAGATAGAGAGAACAACTGCAATAAGGTAAAGGCTGGGGAGATGAGTGCACAGAAAGCGAGGGGATTCAGTGGAAGGGGTGGGGGGGGTGGGGGGGGACAAGGGAAAATAGAGGGGGATTGAAATCCTCCCGGGATGCACAAAGAGAGGAAACACTTAAGATGACTCAATTCATCACAATCACTGCTACAAAAGAGAGGGAGGGAGAAAAATGAAGGGGAGAGATGCAGAAGAGAGTGAGAGTATGTACTGCAATACATTAGCAAGACTAGAGTAAGTGCATAAAAAGGCCGTACAAAAATTATCACGGGTTTGGGGGGAGGATAATTGGGGGTGGGTCTCAAAATGTGGGAAGTAAGTAGCAAGTTATTTTAGGGAGACAAAAGCATATATACACAAGGCAAACGCAAGATATTTGGATATAACCCAAAAGGCCAACATTTTGATTGATTTTGTCATAATAAGCCTATTAATTCTTGAGTTATTGCCAAAAATGGGTTTTGTGAAGTCACAGTGACCTTTGACCTTTGATGACCAAAATCTAATCAATTTATCTTTGAGTGGACATTGAGTTGGATGACCTAAAAACATAATGTCTCTGGCCATGCCTGTCACCAGTGTGGAGGCATAAAATAAAGGTTTTCAAGGTTTTTCAAAAATTGTTCTTCCAAGGTCCTTGAGCTTACAGTCATGAATGTGCACCAGAAATTAGGGTGATGGGTCCGGTGGTGTGTGACATAACCTCTGGACAAGCTTCAAGACCGTTGATCACACTTGCACACACATACGCAAGTGATCACATGATCCCCTCCAGACTTATGTCTGACCTAAGATAATCAAACACTGTTACCATCACTAGTCGGCGCCAGAAACACAAATTGGTTTAACTATTTATCCATATTTCATCTATGTACAAGGCAAGTTAACTGTTACTTCACCAGCTAGTGGCAGTTCGCCCTTCTCCATTCGCTAATGCCTGGATGTAAACGAGTGGGACAGAGGACATCTCGTAAAACCAGGATAGTTTGGCAGTCTTGTGTGTAGGGGTCTCGTGTTGTGTGTAGGCTGTGCTGGAACAAGCTGGCATATAACCATTCCACTGAAGCTAGCCTAACCACCCACAGCACAGACATGTGGTGATTGACCTGCGAGGAGAGCAGGCTGCTGCTAGCACTGCTAACATTAACCACATTGTGTGGCAGCTAACATTTCACATTGTTTACCCACAGACACAATGATCCTGCTCTGTCTGAAAGGATCACGCATTTTGTTGCTGTTCTTTAATCAGACAACATTAGGTATAGGCTGAAACAAACAAAACAACAAGACTCCAAATAAAACATGTTCCTCCTGCAGGTGTTCGAGCTTTTGAAGCACTCTTAATTTTCTACTTATGAGTAAGAGGCATGTTAATTTGGTGTCCTTGTGGTGTGTGCTACAGTAAGAGGATTCTGAATGATGCTCTTCACCTTGAGATATTTTTGGGAAACAATGTGCAGACCAAACAGCTTTGACATAGAAAAAAAATAGTGTTTAACACTCCAAGTTATAGTTTCAGTACAATAAAGGACTGAAAGACTTGATATACATATATTTCTTTTCTTTTTTTCTTTTTTGCTTGTTTGTTAGAATATACCACATATTCGGATGATACTTAGCCACAAGAGAGCATCCCACTGCACTTTTGTAAGACCATCTGAGTCTCTGCAAGGTTTGTGCTTCTTTCCTGGCTAATAATATTTTTGCACAAGGGATGTAGTATATAGTCATCGTATCTGAACTCGTATTGGAAGTTAGTGGCAGTGAGAGCCCTTGGCACCCAACTTAGAGTTCTAAAGAGACAATGAGCTGAAAGCAACAGAGAGTGTAAAAGAAATCTGCAGATACTGGTGATCTCAGTTGCATCAGCAGTACTGACAACCCTTTGACATATCAAAATAATACTTGATAGGTGTTTATACTTAGACGTGTACTTGAAACATTATACAGTAATCATTTTATTGAGTCATTTTTCTTTGTTTGTGTGGATTTTTGTGCAAATATAAAGGATTTTAGTCTAGGTTCAAGTGCATATTAGTATCAACACTGCTAAAAATTTATTTTCTTAAAAATAAAAACATAATGGTTCATTTTCTTCCAGCTGACAGAATGTTGCTGTTAAGAGCAAAAGGAAGTTGCTGGTGGTTACATAACTGTAATAAAGATGAAACAGCATTACAAACTGTACTCTTTTTGATTTTGTTGAGATGATGTGTTTATTAAAAAAAAAAATCCCCTTGTAGATGGTTCGACAACAGGGATTGTGTAGATTGCTACTGAATAGGGGAGCTGAATAAGTGAGTTGTTCACATCTTCAGCGCACGCTTTGTCCTGCAACAGCATGTATTTATATAATTGCTCCACTGTCCAGGTTACTGCTGCAATTGTGTTACATTCGGTGGTTGCTTAGTTTTGTTTAATTCCTGAATGTCCTGAATGTCATTTCATAGACACTCAACAAATCGGACAAGATAGCCTAATATGGCTGTTTGACATAACCGCAAACTACACCAAATAAATTTAAAAAGGTCTGTCAAAAGACATTTTCCAGGAAATGAGGAAAACAATAAAAATTTCCCAATACTGCAACACTGAAATATGTTTTTAACCAAATCACACACATTGATAGATTTTTGGAGCAAGAGGAAGTTGTTGGCATGTGGCAAACTGGCAAACTGTATTCTTCTATGATTGGGAGCTTATATGACAATAGGAATTGTGTAGATGTCTACTTGCTGAATAAATTAGTTGTTCACATCTTCAGCCCACATTTTGTCCTGTGACAGCTTGTCGTAGGCCTAATTTGATAAAATGACATAGTGGCTGTTAAGGTCACTGCTGCAATTCTGGTATATACTGTGGTAATTCAGTGAAGGGATATGGTATAGAAGGTCTTGCTTTCAAAAAACAGGGTCAAATGAAGTTATTAATAATGTGAAACAGTCCCAGTTGCATAAACCACCTTGAGTGTCAAACTTAAGTTTGTCCCTTATGCAAAATATTTCTCTAAGCTAAGGGGTTCACTTATGAGCAGCCTCTTAGGTTGTGTACTTACCTACTGTAAGTGTTAAGATTGCAGTTACAGTCATAATACAGCACATGTGCGTCCCAGTTATTGTGGTCACACTTCACTCACATTATTCTTACTTGACAGCATTATTGCCAGCTGTTAGCTAGCTTTAGCTAGCTTAAGCTGGCTAACAACGGAGTTTTAAAATCCTAACCAATTTTGAAATCTTGCTGTATCACACACATAAGGAGAAACTTCACAGATTCTCTTCTCTCTAATGTTAAACATAGAAATACTAAAAGATTTGAAAGCAATGACATCAAGATTATTGTGTTGGAGGAGAGAGCACAATCTTGGGTGATCTCGCATGATGTCATTCCGAATGTGTCACGGGGAAGCAGATGTAAACAATGGAGATGAACTTTGTGGAAGTGGAAGTTGCTATAGTAACGCTGAAGCTTGGCACCGACAAAAAACTAAAGCAGGAGTTAAGTCTAGAAGAGAAAATGTTTGGGGAGACACAGTCAATTTGTCTATTCTTCAGCCAAAACTGGAGGTGAGATTTGAACTGTCAGTTGTAATATCTGTCAAAATTAGTATTGAGGAAGTACGAAAATATTACTGAATTATTCCGTTAATATATGAGACAGAATTAT
Organism: Lutjanus campechanus; assembly: GCA_027495735.1. Taxonomy (NCBI): domain Eukaryota; kingdom Metazoa; phylum Chordata; class Actinopteri; order Lutjaniformes; family Lutjanidae; genus Lutjanus; species Lutjanus campechanus. Next base: position 2,424 of record JAJHUR010092093.1, on the reverse strand, counting down.
GTGAATGTTTAGGTAGCTAGCTACAAAGTTGCCAGTGCTAAGTTGCACATTGCTGTTAGTGTCCAGTGGGTTTTCTCTGTCCTGAAAAAGGCTCCATGGTCCTCCTTTTCAATCACCATAAATTCAGCTATTGTCTTATGTTACACACATTATTTCACTTTAAAGGGACTGTTACAGGTCCCCTAAAATCTTCTAAGGAAAATGGTCGCTAAGGGCCTTCTAGCCATGTATAAGGAATTACTTAAGGGCAAATACTAAAATGAGTTCCATAAAATCACTCTAAGGATTTCCTTAGCATGTTGTAAGAGAACGCCCTCTAATATTTAAGGCAAAAATTAAGGGAAACCAGTTTTATGCAAAAGGGCACTGGCTTTAAAACAAAAAAAGAAAAGACATTATATGGCAAGCTCATCCCCCTGCCTTTTACTGATAGTAGATGGTCAGACGAAACTAACAGAATGTCTGAGCATGTGCCTTCATATGTTCTCACATCAGGCAAGCAGCACATATCTGTACTCAACTTCATAAGGACACAGTATTGTGGAAGAGGTTCATAACTTCTCAAGATTTAGAAGAAAAAATACCCGTCTTTCCACTGAACCACATGCACTCCTGAGAGAGCTCCTCTCTCCCTCTGCCTCTCACAGAGAAAGTGTACTGGAGAGAGTGTGAAAAGTGAAATAGTGACAGGCAGGTGACGAGGTTCATCCACCAATCTCCGATTAGCTCTATTAAAAATGTACCAAGGACAAATGAAGGACCTCTCGGGAGACCAGATGAACTCTGAAAGGCAGGAGCTGTCTTTCAGGTTTGGACAGCGCATGCACACACACACTCTTACACACAAACGCAAGAGAGGGAAAACAGTCTCAGCATACATTCTTTGAGAGGCAAAATGTGCCAAAGAGAGTTAGAGATGAAAAAGAGGTGAGGGAGGCAAAGGCAGCGAGTCCCAGAGAGAGACTGAGAGTGAGGAGGAAAGACGGAGCGAAGAGAAAGACACAGAAAGTCAGCGAGAAGAGAGGACGAGAGGAGGGGAGGGGAAGAGAAACAGTGTGGAGTGCAAAGGGGGGTGGGTGGGGGGTGGTGGGTGGTGAGAGAACGATAGAGTTCTGGAGAGGTTAATTGGAGGTTGAGGCGTGATGATATGATTCAGAGAGATCATTAGCATTCCAGAGCTAAATATTAATGACGCCAGAGCTCAACTTCAGCCGCAGGAACACAGCGCTACTGCAGGTGAGGCCCGAAAGACAGAGTCTGAGGAATAGAAATGCAGAGTTTGCAGCACCAAGAACTATAAGCCATAAATGTTTTACACCATCATTAACATAATTTGATGGAGGCTTTTTGTCTGTGTGTGGTGGGTGGTGTTGGCAGTATTGCCAGGGTAAATTAGAGATGGGAAGCTTGCTTAATCATCATCGTGGATTTTACAATAAAGTCGTAAATTGCACTATTTTATCCCCATTCTTTTTTTTTTTTCTTTTTGCACGAGGAGGCAAACACCAGACAATAGGTTCTAGTATAAGCTTTGAACATGCTGATGTCGTACATGGTGGATATTGAGCTGAATGGCCTGGGAGCCTCAGTGGCACTGACAGATACGCTACTGAAGTAATTAATCATAAGCACCAAGATCAAAGTTCCTCTCTAGAAACTCTTGCAGATGGGACTATTTAATGTTTTGCTTGCGTGACCATGCACACACACACACACACACACACACACACACACATGTCCACCTGCACACCCATACACACCTCTACAAATATCCCCTCCGGATGCAGCAACCTGCTCTGTATTGTGGGTTATTTATGGCAGTAGATTGAGGGCCCAGGCCTTTGAATGTGTTCGGAGACATGCGAACTACAGTAAGTGGCTTTGAAATCCACTGTGGCGCAGTATTAAAGAATTTCTCCTATTAGTGAGCTGGCAAATGCTCACTGGAATGGAGACAGCTTACATGAATCACAGCAGATACTCATTGTGTGTGCATCTGTGTACATGCGTGTGTGTTACGTGTGTGTGCGAGTGTGTCTGTGTCTATTTCAAAAAGCGCTCTTTTAAAAGGGAATCTAGGAGGATGGAAGAAAGGATTGGAGAAAAAAGGCATTACTCTTGAGGTAGCAACACAGGAGCAGATCTACAAAACTATTAATCTCTTCCTCTGCCTCTGCCCCCCCCTTAGCCGCCTCTTTCTATCTCTCTACTCCTTCTCTCGCTGCCTCCCTTCTTCTCCTATCTCCTCTTTTTTCTCCAGAGCCCTCCTCTGCATTTATTTCATTAATCCAACTCTCCTATCCTTTTCCCTTGCTCACAGCTACTCCATCTATTTCTTTCACTTTACATCTACTAACATTGCTCTCTCCAATGCCCCCCCCCCCCCCCCCCCCCCCCCTTCCTTCCTCCCTCCCCCTTTTTTCT